>JAJIBD010004775.1:92500-188363 GCA_021461705.1 Cryptotis parvus | reverse complement strand
TTTAGCTTCAATGTCGTGGAGGTTTTTCCTATATTTTCTTCAATGTACTTTATGGATTCAAGTCTGATATTCAGATCTTTAGTCCATTTTGATCTGATTTTTGTGCATGGTGTTAGACACAGGTCCAAATTCATTTTTTTACATGTTGCTGCCCAGTTTTCCCAACACCACTTGTTGAAGAGGCTTTCCCTTACTCCATTTTAGACTCATTGCACCTTTATCAAAGATTAAATGATCATGTGTTTGAGGTTGGGTGTCAGGATACTCAATTCTATTCCATAGGTCCACAGGTCTGTTTTTATTCCAATACCATGCTGTTTTAATTACTACTGCCTTGTAGTACAGTTTGAAGTTGGGAAAGGTGATGCCTCCCATCTTCTTTTCCCGAGGATTGCTTTAGCTATCCTTGGGGGTTTATTGTTCCATACAAATTTCAGGAGCGTTTGGTCAATTTCTTTGAAGAATGTCATCGGTATCCTTATAGGGACTGCATTGAATCTGTACAGAGCTCTAGGGAGTATTACCATTTTGACAATGTTGATTCTCCCCATCCATGAACAGGGAATGTGTTTCCATTTCCTTGTGTCCTCTTTATCTCTTGGAGCAGTGTCTTGTAGTTTTCTTTGTACAGGTCCTTTACACACTTGGGTAGGTTGATTCCTAGGTATTTGATTTTCTGTGGCACAATTGTGAATGGAATAGTTTCCTTAATATCCCTTTCTTCTGTTTCGTTATTTGTATATAGGAAAGCCACTGACTTTTTGGGTGTTGATTTTGTATCCTGCCACTCTACTATATCGTCTATTGTTTCTAGGAGTTTTTGGTAGAGAGTTTAGGGTTCTCTAGGTATAATATCATGTCATCTGCAAATAATGATAGCTTGACTTCTTCCTTGCCTATCTGGATGCCCTTGATGTCCTTTTCTTCTCTGATTGCTATGGCAAGTACTTCCAGTACTAATATCACTTGTATCACTTGTCTTCCCGTTGTTAATCGATTTGCTCAAGCAGGCACCAGTAACTGCCATAGTTCCATAGCTCCATTGCATGCAAGTGTAGCTTAAGGGTATCTGCTCACACCAGGAACACAAAGAGCCTCAAACCATTTGTTTAGGTCATGGGAATGAGGTCTATAATTCTTACTGGTTTTTGGCATATCAAATACAACACAAGTAGCAGCCATGTGGGTGGTATACTCTCGGTAGTAAGCTCTCAGTTCATGCATTTACTGATGAATCACAATGGAGAGATCGCCTTATCTCTTAGGTGGAGCTTTGATGAGCTGTGGAGTCTGGATGTTGAAAATGTTGGCCCTCATGGTGTGGAGGTTCCTCTGGCTTTTTGCGAGGCTCTACTGGGATGGTGGGCCAGGGCTAGAACTCACCTTCCCTCCCTCATGATCAGCTGAGCACAGGGAGAGCTTGTAGCAGCTCTGCCCTATATATCTGTGTCCAGCTATTTTAATATATTGTTGAATTAAGTTTTATAGCATTTTGTTGACTTTTTGAAATACTAACATTGTTATTTTCTATTATTAAACATTTAACATTGCCAGCGATATTGACACCTGTATTATCTTTTCTTGTGTCTTTGACTTTGGTCAAGAAGAAACTGACCTGATTGACTATGCAAGGCAACTTAAATTTTTGGAAGAGTTTGATAAGAATTATTTCTAATTATTCTCTCAGGTTTTGCTAGAGTGCAACCAAAAAGCGACCTGATTCTTATATATTATTTTTGTTGGAGGTTTTGATTATGGATTTAATTTCCTTACTAATTATTGGCTTATTTAGATTTTCTATTTCTTCCTAATTCAGCTTTCTTGGTTTGATGTTTCTAGGAATTTAACATTTTATTCTATGTTATCTAATTATTGGGGTATAATTGTTTATAGCAAGTTCCATGATCTTTACTAATCATTGATCTCCTTTCTGGCTGGTCTATCTGATGCTGAAGAGGTATTCCAACTATTATTGTATTACAGTCTGTTTCTTCCTTCAGTTATGTTCATACTTGCTTTAGCTATAATGTGTCTTAATGTCTGGTATATGTGCATTTCACTCATCTTGTATCACTTGTCTCCCATTGTTCATCCGTTTGCTCAAGTGGGTGCCAGTAACGTCTCCAATAGTCCCTCAGGAACATGAAGAGCCTCAAACCATTCATTCAGGTCATGGGAATGAGGTCTATTATTGTTACTGTTTTTGACATATCTAATATAACACAGGTAGCTTGCCAGGCTGTGCCATGCAGGTGAGATACTCCCCCATAGTAGATAGACTCTCAGTTTTTCCATTTACTGATGAACTGCGTGGCCACAAAGCAGCCACATGCAATGGGGAGAGCCAGTAGAAGCTTTGTCGCATGTATCTGTGTCTCTGGTTCAAGCATACCTGGGCTTGAAATAGGCTTCTCTATAGGCTGGGGCTCTGACAAGCCAGGCTTGAGATCAGCTTTTCTCTTGAGTGGAGCCCTAATGAGCTGTGGGGTTCGGATGCTGAAAATGGCTGCCATCATGGTGTGGGGTTCCCCTGGTTTCTTCCAAGGCTCTATTTGGATGGCGGCCCAGAGCCAGAACCTGCCCTCCCTCCTGGATGCCTCATGATCAGCAGAGCCCAGGGAGAGCCGGTGGCAGCTCTGTTGCGTGTATGGACACATGTGCATTTAAAATTGTTATTTACTAACTGACCTCATTATAAATATATAACTAGAAGTCTTTTTGGCTTCTTGTTACTTTTGTTGTTGTTTGGGCCAAACCCAGCTGTTCTCAGTCCTTACTCCTGAACAGCTCTCAGGCATTCCTGGGATCAGGGAGCCATATGGGTTTCTGGAGATTGATTTTTGTTTTAGGTTTTTCTGAGGGAAGGGCTGGGGAACACTCAGTGGTAATCAGGGATTAGTCCCAGTGTTGCACTCAGAAATCACTCTGGCAGACTCAGACCCATAGGGGATCCTGGGTGGAACTGGATCAGTCCCATGCTCGGCAAGTGCCTTATTTCTCTGGACCCCATTACCGGGGTCCCCCACCCTTTGGCACCTGTAAATTTTTTATTAAAGTGCCATGATTTACAAAGTTATCTGTAGTTGCATTTTAAACATACAGTGTTCCAGCACTGATCCTAACACCTTTCAACTTCCCTCCTCCAGTTCCCTCCCCAGCTTCTTTCCCTGCATCTTGACTGGCACCTTTTAAATCTAGTCGTTATAGTTTGGGTCTCACAATTTCAGTGTTTACTCTGTGGTTTGATTAGTTAGCTATACTGTGCCTTTATACCACCATGCTTGAATACTGCCTCTCTCTTGTCTCTTCTCCCACCCATCCACCCAAATGTCTTTCCTTCTTTGGCATCTTCCTATACCTCCTCCCTAGGGTGAAGGGTGATTTAGGGAATCTCCCCTAAAACATTGCATTCCATTGTTTTAAGGTATTCTAAACTGCACATATAAGTAAGATCATCCTCTTTGTCCTTCTTCTTCTGGCTTACTTCATTTAATATGATATTTTCCAGTTCCTTCTATTTTGCATCAAATTAAACAATTTCAATCACTCTTCATAGCTATGTATTACTCCATTGTGTAGACATACCACATCTTCATGCCCAACATATCTATCACTGGGCATCTAGAAGTTCTAATTGAAAAAGCTATTTTATCTGATTCGAGTGGAGCCATTTATTTTACTTTCTGTTTTTTACTTTAATCAAGTGTTTTTTTTCCTATTTTGTCACTTTCAGTCTGTATATTTGTTTAAACTGAAGTGAATCTCTTACAGACATTATTTGTGGGACCTTAGTTTATAAATATGTTCAGCCATGCCATGTCTCTTTACTGAAGGATTGTACTCTCCTATAGTTGAAGTAACTATAAGGGGTTTGTTTTTGCTGAGTCAGTTACTAGCTTTTGGATAGTGTCTTATCCACCTGATTCATGTAGTCTTGTATTGTTGATCATACAGTTAAGGAAGCAGGTACCACTTTCATCTCTGTAGACTGACCTAATTAAATACTCTTTGGGTCATTTGCTCCAGATGATGAGATTAGCTTTATTCTAGAATTTCAGTCTAGCTGGATTTGCACTTGATCATTTATTTTGTCAGGAAAACAATGAGGACTGTGTCTGTGAATCTCTTACAGGAGTTTGTGTGGACGTGGATTCTATCTATATGAACAGGCTGTTCAGTTAGGGGAGATGCTGAAATGAGGGATCACTCCAGGATCCAGATAGCAATGATGGGTATAGTTCTCTTTGAGGTCTTGATGAGGCACCTAACAAATATTTAAAAAATGGGCAGAATTTGATCCGGAACCATGTTGAAAGGGTCTGTAACCAAATCAAAGAACACATGGGGATGCTCAGTCAGGAGTTAGATTTTTAGGCCTTTATCTTAATGGCTGGATGAGTATGCCTTCTGCTGGCTTCCTATTCAAGCAGCATTGTCTCTGGATAATGAACAGGACTGGGGTCACCTTACAAAAACACACTGGGCTTGCATGTAACCTTCAGCATCACTGATGGATATGTTTCCTTCCAGACCCCTGGGGCAAGCAAGGCATTGTGGGCTTGGAATGGGGTTACTGCATAACTTGAAGGCCATGGCTGTAATGAACTTAGCAGGCTGCCTCTAGGGAAACAGACCTGCATGTCTCTCACTTGGTCCCAGTGTGGTGTCACAGAGCCTACAGCTGAGTTACAGGAACATTTCAGAGCCTACAGTTGAAATACAGTCAAATTTTACAGTTAGCACTGAAGTTATTATTGTCTAATGGTGACCATGACAAATTGATACAAACTAATAAAAGACAACATAAAGGAAAGAATTTGAAAATTAAGAACTAAAATATTTGTAATTAAAAAGTTTCAAATTTTTAATTATAGTTTTAAAGAAAATACGAATGTGTTATTTTATGTTTATGGAAATTATAAGTCCAATTTCCAGGGGATTTTTTCCTTCTGGAGAGACAATGAAAAAATAATAAGTTTCATGCCACTCTCAGAGCTCTAGATGACTGCTGGTATTCTCTGGTTTATAAACTCTTAATACCAATATGCTTCCATCTTCACATGAAATCCCCCTGAATATGTTTTTAAACTTCACACTATATTACAGTCCATATCATTCAGTAGAAACATATTTAACTTGATAGCAAGTAAATTTCAAAATTATGTAACAGTCACAGGTCTCATATTGATCTAAGTTCTACATAACACTATTCAAGCTTAACAACTAGATTTAACACTAACATCGTACTAGACTTGCCTCACCTCATATGCATTGTGCTCCCATCTCTCTGTCTATATATTAATAATTTACCTAATTTCAAAACTTTTCACTGTATCACTGTATCACTGTCTTCCCGTTTTTCATCGATTTGCTCGAGCGGGCCCCAGTAACATCTCCATATGTCCTGTCTCATGCTAGTAGAGCCCAAGGGCATCTGATGCTCCAGGAACATAAAGAGCCACAATCCATTCTGGAATGAGGTCTATAATTGTTACTGGTATTTGGCATATCAAATACAACACGGGTAGCTTGCCAGGCTCTGCCGTGCAGGTAGCATACTCTTGAAGTCATCTCTAAGTCCAGAATTTAATGATGAACCGGACTGTGATAGGCAGGTCTGCTGGGTGGAGGTCTGACGAGAGAGAAGTCCGGATGTAGAAAATGGAGGCACTCATGGAGTCGGGGGTCTTCTGGCTTGTTGCAAGGCTCTGCTGGGCTGGCGGGCCAGGGCTAGAACCCGCCATCTCTCCTGGGCTCCTTGTGAACAGCTGGGCACAGGGAGAGCAAGTAGCAGCTCTGCCCCATGTCTGTCTCAAAATTTCAAAACTTTTAAGGTAAATTAACAGCTGCCAATATATTCCTCACTCTATACCTCAACAATAATATCAGTAATTGGAGTATAATATATGTTGACAGTTATTTTTATGAAAATTATACATAGAATTAAACACATAAATGAAAATGAAATAGTACAAACGTACATCAAGGTGGAACCCAAACCCCTATCAGGATTCATAGTAAAAACTATAACTCCAGAAGATTCCTTCAAAAAACCTGCTTCCTCGACCCCATCTTTATTTCCCAGAAACAACTACTATACTTGTTTTTCTACCATTAATTGTTCTGCCTAATTTAGAATATCATAGTTTGTATATTTAAACTGTTTATCTTATAGACAGTAGAGTTAGATATAACCATATTAATCTAGCCAATTTAATTATCACTTAATTCTGTCAAGACTTGTTTCTCATATTGATAACAAAGTTCTGTTATCATGTGCACACACTTATTATCTTATATCTTTTTAATAAATTAAGAATTGATTTCTCAGAAGTATGAAATGTCTCTTATCACTAGTGATGCTCCTTGTTTTGAAACAAAATTGTTTTAATATTAATAAAATCAATCATGTCTTCTCAAGTGACTTGCCTAGAGAAATCCTTCCACTAACTTCTTATAAGGCTTTTCTTCATTCTTTTGTGTTTTTAACTGTTAAAGTGTTGTGATACATTTTTCTCTGAGGTATGATTAAAATACAATATTTTTGCTTCAGGGGCATAACACAAGTATTCTGTATTTACATATATTTTGAAACGATTTCTACAAGAATAGTTAAAATCCGTCACCATATATGGTTTCTTCTTGTGATGAAAATTCTCAAACATGCAAAACAGTATTATTAACTATCATCACAATGATGTACATTACATCTCCATGACATTTTAAGAGGAATTACTGTCCTGTCATTCCACAATTATTAATTACAACTTCCTTTACCCTCAATTCATTATACTGTATTTCACAAATCTCTTATCTTAGCTGTTAGCTGTATTATTTATAAGCACATGAGAAAGTGCTATGATTTTTGTTTGAAATTATCTTCTTTTGAAAATTTTCATTTTTATGCCGGAGTGAATTTTTGTTGTTGTTGCTGTTTCGGTTTGGGATCACACTAGCATGCTCAAGGCCATATGGTTCCCAGGGTCAAACCAAGACTCCCACAAGCAAAAGCAAGAGCTCCAAATCCCTTGAGCTATCTCCTAGTCCATAATATTTTTTTAAACCAAGAGGAACAACCATTGATTTATATTTACTTTGATATTTGCCATTTTATTGGATTTTCTAGTTACCTCCTGAAGATCCAAATTTCAGCTGAAATAATTCCCCTTCAGTCTGAAAAAATTTCCTTAAGCAGTTATTTCAGTGAAGTCTGCTGCCAAAAAATTCTCTTAGTTTTATCTTATCTAAAAATTGATTTCACATCTTCTTGAAAGAGAGTAGCACTGTATAAAAAAGTCTTTTATTCCTTTTTAGCACTTTTAAATGTGGCCCCATGCTTCTCAGGCTTCCATAGTTTCTGATGAATTATTCAATTGCAACTCTAACACAAAATGTCTCATTTCCCTCTGCTTTCAAGGCTTTTTAGTCTATCCTTGGTTCTCAACAGTTTGGCTACGACTTACCTAAGTATGGTTTCTCGTAATTTGCTCACCTGAGATACACTGAGCTGCTTGAAGGTGTAAACTTATATGTCTAAACTCACCAAATTTTTACTGTATTTTTTTGCCACAAAAAGAAGTGTTATTGGCATTGTATATTTTATTTCGATAATGAGAAATCTTAAAAAATTGACTGTCTATATTCTATCTTCATCAGAGTTGCTGAAACGTGGGTTTGGTGTCACATTTGAAACTTTTATTTTGGCTCTTTGAGTTCAAATTTCAAGGACTATTAATTATATTTTTTACTCCAATTCCTCACTGTTCTAATGATGGTGATTCTTTTTATATTTATTTGTTTTCATACTATTGTTTCCTATGTTGGATATTAAAGGAAAATTTGAAATATTTCATTTTACACTTTTCCTGAAATTTCCCCTTAGAGAAATGTTTTACAAGAAAACAAAGTATAAAATATCTAAAATGAACATAGATCTATATAAAACTAAAATCATGCTTATAAGTGTACACGCATAAAATAGAATCTACAAAAAATATTGTTTTATTTAAAAGCATAACATTTTAAAATTTCTGGGATTCCCCAGTCCTGGCTGACACCTCAGGGAAATCTCCCGAGGTGGATGGGCCAACTTCCTACACAGCAAAGTTCTGGCAGCCGCATTCATAGACAAACAGCTTCCACCATTTCTTGGGTCAGAATCCTTCTCCTCAATGCCACAGAGATGCTAACCTTCCTAAAATTTCAAGCATACATGGATTTTTTGGGCTGAAAACTCAGGGCCTTCTCAAGTCAGGATGGACAACCCCTTGCCTCCTTCCTATCGTCCAAAATCCCAGCAGCCCAAAGACCATCATAACCCCTATAAGCTTATACACAGGTCTTGTTCCAGAGTCTCATAACTAAATCTCAAAGGAGATCAACTAGATGCAAAAAATTCTCTAATTCCTGGTCCTGGCTGAAACCTCTGGAATAATCTCAGGAGGGAGGGGTCAAATTCTAGCACTATCAAAGACCAAGCAGCTGCTCTTAAACCCAACAGCTGTCCCCATGCCTCTGTTGGACTTTCCAGTTGAATATCCTAGCTTTTCTGGATGATGTGGTTGCATTCGTGGCTGAGCAACATCTCCAAACTCTACAATCTTAACCTCCCAGCAGGCAGATACCAGATTAGATGGAATGTAACATAGAAACCAACTAATCTCACCTAACACAAGCATTAGCCCAGAGGCTTAACTTGTAACAACAGCTTAGTAAACCCTCAGACAATGACTTAATGTTCCCTGGGAGATACAATTTTCACAAATTTTACTTTACTGGAGTCTTTATTTTGCCTTTCCATTAGCTATTTATAGTAGAAAACAACATAAAATAAATTATTGTAAGCCTGCTACAGGCAGGCTTGAGGAGTGATTGGGAAAATACAGATAATGGTGGAGGGAAGGTGACAGTGGTGATGGGATTGGTGTTGGAATACTGAATGCCTGTAGCAAATCAACATGAACAACTTTGTAAACCACAATGTTTAAATTAAGTGGGAAAAATATTAATGAAAAGGAGAAAAACATTGAAAACTAAAAGCATATCATTATTTAGCTGTTAGATGAAGAGAGAAACTGGGTTCAAAGCCTGGGAGAGCTAAACTTTCACTCTGTAGCTCATTGGTTCTGTTTATTTATTTCCTTGTGCATGTGTTATTTCCATAATAAAACAACTTAGACCTATGAATTTCTTTATACAAAAAGAGCAGTAAGTGCTCTCCTGCTCAATAAGCCCTGACTGCAGGAATTTGTCTAAACCCAGACTTGAGAAAGGTAGGAAGGTGAGACGAACCACACTGGCTCGGGCGGTGAGTACAGAAGCTTGGACCATGCTCGTCATCTAGTAAATGAGGTGTGAATTGCTGAGAAAATTGGAAATCTGACTTTTTTATAAAAATTCTCAAGATACTGAGCAACAGAAACATTTCCCTGTATGTTGCCACAGCATCCGGTTTCCCATAGAAGAGGGAAAGGGTGAGTGCATTTCTAAAAGCTTCTAAGTCTCCTTGAAACACACTCTATGCTCTCGGCCTGTGATGAGTTATCTGTAAAGGCGGGTAAAATGTCCTTTGGCTCTCCAAAGCCTGCCCAAGCATTTAAGTCAAACAAAACTGTCTGAATTTCAGAGATTTTTCCATCAGGGTTCTTAAAGAGTTGGTCTACAGCTTCTTTCAACATGGTCAAGAGTTGAAACATTGCCCTGTGCGCAGAGTTAGGGGTGACCTCTGCGCACCGTCAGGCATGACCCGAAATAAAGTTTCTTTCAGACTTGAAACATTACTCTTTTCACCCTCTCCTGAATAGACATAGGCTCTCAGTAAAATTCCAAATTTTGTTACTTAAAGAGGGGAAATATATGACAAGTTAATTGGCCACTATATCCTATTTTTAAAAATACAAAACATCAGAAACAGAAGCTAGGGAGGTATTTCAGAGTCAGGCCCCCATGCTCTGTCCTTGCCCAAACACTTGCATGGTCCCTAAGCACTGCCTGATAAGTTCTTTGTGACCTCCAAGATCATGATAGTAATAATGAGAGACCACAGCACCTCTGGGCCTGAGAAGCATCATTACAGTGCCTATCCGGGAACCACTGGGCTGCCCAGCAGGCAGAATATTGTTGGGAGAGGTCTCCAGATGCTGTGAGCTCTATCTGGAAGACCCCACCACCGTCACCCCACTAATTAGAAACATAATAACCACTTGGCATGTTGTGGCAAGGATTAAAGCATAAATTGGCATAATTTCTGACACAGAAAAACAATAATAGTTTACAGTAATTAGGATTAAGTCTAGACATTTCCATTGAGAAAATAATCATCTAAATAATAATGTAAGTCTTAGATACAAATATATGGATATAAGTTGAAAATTTTCTTTCTGTTCTGCAATAGGACTAGTTGATGACTTTGTTTTTAGTTTGCCAACTCTTCTGCCTCATGTGTAGTGGAAGGGGATGTAGCAAATGATTGGTGGTTTGTATATCAGAGTATTACTGATGGTCAAACTGAAGTTAGTTATTCTTTGCTTCAACAGTTATTACAGGCGCCAAAATGCACTGCTGCTTAAAATCACTCCAGGCAGCTTTTAGTTTTCACACCAAATGTCTAATAGATTTGGGAACCACATATCCTGGACAGGCCAAATTGTGACATTTTATTCTACTATCCATATGAGTATGCTCCACATTGCCAGGTTATAAAACATAAAATATAGGGACATCATACTGAGAGCCTAATATTATAGGGAAAGAAAATTATAATTTATAAAGTATTAAATGAATTATTTAGCATAATTTATTGTGCCAGTACTTATTATATGTGTTATCTGATTTCATCTTCATAAGAATATTGAGAAGCAGAAATTATTCTCCATACTGTAAAGAAGAGGCAACTGATGTTGAAAATGTTTCTGTTCACTGTCCTACAGATGGTTAGTGCCGTGCTGAGATTCAAACCTAAATTTAGCTGGTGGCCAAATTTTTTTTGTTCTATTTGCATGCACATAAGGGGACATATCTAGTTTTGGACACATCTCTGGTTCTATCTGGAGCAACTTGTGAAAACAATTCTACTTCCTTGGGTTTGGTAGGTTACAGTCATCACAATGACTGGTCAATAATCAATTCATATTTTATGGCTATTTCTTTCCCTCAATAAACTATCTTTCCATAGTATACAATGTAAATCTTTAGACATCATCTTGGTATTATTAGTGTTACAGTTTAATAACAAAAACACATCAATTAGACCATTTTAAAAGTAATGTAATTATCCAGTTTTCTAGAAATGCAATGGTTGAAACAGATGCCAGAAGTGAATATCTGTTTACCAGCAATATTTGTTTCCTCCTTGAAGCATATGACTACACAAAGTCACTCGGATTCTGGCTCCCATAGAGAGCGCTGGGTCTACAGTCAAATTTCATGGCAACTCTGTAAATAACAATATGTTCCACATACCAGATTCCTAGCCTGCAGCCACCATTATATTACATTTCCCAGTCCCTTCCATTGGCTACTGTCCATAGAGTCAGAGTTTAGGGGAAAGTCCTTTGGAATTGGAAACAACTGGCTTTGCTGAACTACTACTTCAGATGTGTAAAGAAGTCAGTAGGAGAACTAACTTTCTAGGCAGCCAATAAACTGTAGAAAAATTTCTGTTAGTCTATAATTTTTTAGAAAATACTAGAACCAAAGAGACCAAGTCTCCACATTCAAAGATTCAGCAGGAAGAGATTGAGTCAGACGCTGAGATGATTGTGCAAGTTAATTAGCCTCCCTCACACTTAGATGATACCTCTGGAGATAGCCATAATAATTACCAGTGAATGTGGTTGCCTTGAAAATGTATTATTTATATGCAAAAAGTCTTTATCTTAGTCTGAACACAGTTATACGAAACTGAATATGTTAAAGAGGATGATAGATTCCCACTTTAAGCTTCAACTTCCTAGTTTCTAGAGAATGTATTCCCTTAGGAAATCCAAACAAGAGTTTTTAGGCTTGGGCTGGAGCAAAAACTGTGGGTAGGGCACTTGCCTTGCATTCGGCCAAACTGGGACTGATCTCCGGCAGCCCCTATTGTCCGCTGAGCAGGGCCAGGAGTAATTCCTGATTGTAGAGCCAGGAATAACCTTTGATCATCACCAAGTGTGACTCCAAAAGCAAAAAAAAAAAAAAAAAAAATATATATATATATATATATATATATATATATATATCAAAGAGTTCTCATACTTTAGTTCATTTTTTGAAGTTCCACACTTATACTACCATCCACTGACTACTTCCTGTCCTTCTTCTCTATAAGTCTCTTGGTTTGCATTCATCCAGATGGTATCACTGTCTTCCCGTTCATCATCGATTTGCTTCGAGCAGGCCCCAGTAACATCTCCATATGTCCTGTCTCATGCTAGTAGAGCCCAAGGCATCTGCTTGCTCCAGGAACATAAAGAGCCTCAATCCATTCGGAATGAGGTCTATAATTGTTACTGGTACTTGGCATATATATCAAATACAACACGGGTAGCTTGCCAGGCTCTGCCGTGCAGGTAGCATACTCTTGTAGGCATCTCTAAGTTCAGCATTTATTGATGAACCACGCAGCCGCAAGTGACTGTGCAAGCCGGGCTGTGACAGGCTGGTCTGCTGGGTGGAGGTCTGACGAGAGAGAAGTCCGGATGTGGAAAATGGAGGCCCTCATGGAGTGGGGGTCGTCTGGCTTGTTGCAAGGCTGTGCTGGGATGGTGGGCCAGGGCTAGAACCCACCATCCCTCCCGGGCACCTCGTGAGCGGCTGGTCACAGGGAGAGGCAGTAGCAGCTCTGCCCCATGTCTGCGAGTCTCTGGACCGGCATACCTGAGCGGATTTAAGAAAGACTGCTGCAGGGTGGAACTCGATGAGCCGGGCGCTGATAGGCTGGTCTGCTGGGTGGAGGTCTGACGAGAGAAGTCCGGATGTGGAAAATGGAGGCCCTCATGGAGTGGGGGTCGTCTGGCTTGTTGCGAGGCTCTGCTGGGGTGGTGGGCCAGGACTAGAACCCACCATTCCTCCCGGGCACCTCGTGAGCGGCTGGTCACAGGGAGAGCCAGTAGCAGCTCTGCCCCATGTCTGCGAGTCCAGATGGTATATACTTATAAATTTCTTCACATATTCAAATTGTGGTTAAACATCACTTCCTCTATAAGCCTCAGACACAACGTGTGTCAGTGTATTCTGACACTGATTGATCATGATCATGATCACGATCACGATCTTCCCGTTGATCATCTATTTGCTAGAGCGGGAACCAGTAATATCTCCATATGTCCTGTCTAATGCCAGTAGAGCCAGGGGCATCGGCTTGCTACAGGAACATAAAGAGCCTCAAACCATTATAGTAGGTCATGGGAATGACCTAATATAATTGTTACTGGAATTTGGCATATGACACTGATTGATAATCTTAATATATCTAGAACTGGAGAAATAGCTCAATGGGCTGAGGGCATGTCTTTCATCTGGGAGGGCAAGTTCAATCCTAGCACTGCATGCCCACCCCAGTACTGCCAAAAGCAACATTGAGCCCCAAGCTGTTGGTTGGTCCCAAGCATCACAAGGTGAGGTTCCAGTGGGTTTCTCCAATCCAATAAGATTGATTCTATACTAACCAGATCAGTTTACAGAAAGTTTTTTTCTTATCCCACAAAATTTTATGTTAGAAACCCAGGGACAAATACTTTAAATGGTCTGCTCCTGATTCCAGTTTCTGATGTGTATTAAAGGTATAAAAAGCACATGAAACCCATTTATTATTTATCCTCCTGAAATTGCATTTTGGAGGAGTTAGAGAAGTTATCAGTGCCAATATTTCCTCTACTCAGTATTACTCAAGCAGGAAATAATGGGAAACAATTTATTAAAATATGAACATCTCAAATAACTGAATCAAAGGGTTAAGTTTCTTATTTGGGAAATTTGTCCAACTACCACAAGTGGATGTGGGAGGAAAGTACCAATATCATAGATTCATAATGTCTCCTTATGCAAACATTCTTCTAAACCAGAATTTCTCTTTACAGGCAATTTGGGTCTTCTAAAAACAACTTGTTTAAAACCAGAAGATTAAACATTGATCAAATTATGCAATTTGTCGGTTGTTTCCAAGAGGTTGATCATATGCAAGAGAACTATGCCCTATTAGTGATAAAAATTCATTTCTGAATTCTGTGTAAGTTTTTTGGCCAATCACCTCCTTTACAGTATACATCTAATTTCTGAAGTCTATATCACATTTTATAGTACTGTTGGATAGCAACCTAAGATATTCCATTGTATAACATGGATGATCATCTTCTCTTAATAATTGAGAAGTTATCCACATCTTCCAGCAATAAAGAAGTTCCAAAGACTCAAGTTCAAAATTCTAATAGGGCCTTCACATTTGCTTATCAAATTCTCTTCAAGTCTTACCGTATTTATTTCCATAAATGTTTCTCTTTGGATTACTGGAGTCCTCTCTTCGTCCTATCACACTTCCAACGTTATCTAGCAACCTAAGATATTCCATTAGTTAGATATTTCATTAGTTAGATATTCCAGAGTTAACAAGAATTTTCTTTCTGAAATCTAAAACTTGTATCACTTTTTATTGTCCAATTTGTGCATTAAAGATGACTAATCTTGTTTAAAGTATGTCTCTGATCATTTCCATCTCAAACACACTTGGTGCCATCTACATGTATAACAAAACAAATTTCACTGACCTGGGCTATCATTTAAAGCCGGCCACAGTCAGGTAACAAATGGTAACTAAATATTTCCATATTCAATTCCTACCACTCATACCCCTTTTCCACCAAACATCTTCCCATATCTATGGTATTCCTTTGGGAACTGAGTGTTTCTTGGCTCAGTTTCTAACTAGAGGCATTCTTCCTGATACCTTTTAATAAGATGTTGCTCAAACTAGCAACTCCAATTTTCCCACACACCCTCCATCTCCAAATAAAAAGTCTCATTTAAATCACAGCCCCAGTTTCCTTCTCAGGGCATTCATGACTTCATTTGTTAATGTTTGCTTTCTCTCTGAGTGCCTTATCTCCTTAAAGGCCGTCAGAGTGTGGAGAGTAGGAAGAATCAATCACAACATCGCTCTCCATCTCCTCTCCCTGCTAGTACATAGCTGGGACCATGAACCCTGCCTACAGGACAAATCACTACATGATATTAATAAGCAAGGAGAGTAACTGCTGGCATAGATTGATTTCCTAATAGAAGTAGGTACAGAACTATTTTATGGAATCATAAGTAGGTGCTATTATTATCCCTATTTTACAGATGAGAAGGCTGAATATTAAAGAGTTGAAGTATTTAATTCATAAGCACCAAGTCCATGGCAAAAAAAAAGTACTTTTCCATTCCATGTCACTGCTTTGAGAGGAAGGAGGGATTTAAAACTCAGCTATCTCAGAGTCTGTTTAGAAAGGCTGGTAACAATTAAACCAAAATCCCCTGGAGAGTAGCCTTCAAATCATAAGATTACTTCTCCTGAGATAACAAGGACAGATAATATGCTCTTTTGTCAAATGCTGCTCTGCTACCTGTGAATAGCATAGCCACACAGGATGACAGCGGCAGGCTTTTTCAACATCTTATTTTCCTTCTCACAATGAACAGCTGCTCTTGAATTTGTGTAAAAGCGCAACATATAAACATGATTCCCGTACCAGGATAGAGAGCCATAGCTTCAGACAGCTTTTATGCAGCATCTTTAAACCCAGGGTCTTTTTGTGTGTGTTTGGGGCTGGGGGATTTTAGGTCACACAAGAGAAGCTCGGGGGTTGCTCCTGGCTCTTCACTCAGGAATTACTACTCCTGGCGGTGCTCAGGGGATCATATGGCATGCTAGGATAGGAACTTAAGCAAACGCCCTACTCGCTATACTATCACCCCAGCTCCTAAACTAAAGTACTTGTCTCAAAATGATTCCAGTGAGGTCAGATAGCCTGTTAAACTGCACTTTAATTTAAATTTTTAGGCCACATCTGGCTGTGATCAAAGCTGATTTCTGATTCTGTAAGGGATCACTGGGTAAACCATATGTGGGATGGGAAATTAAAGATAGGTTAGTCTTACACAAGGAAAGTACATTTACCCTCTTGCTATCTCTCCAGCCACAAAGACTGGATGTTTTGAGATGATGAAATTTTGATATTTTAAAATGACTCTTCCTTGTCAAAAATAATTTAAGTGACAACAAAAGGAATCCTTATTCTATAGGAGTTTCTTCCAAATAGTATGCTCTCATGATAACATTCAAAACTTTCCAACAAGGATTTAAAGAGAAATTGTAAAGAGTACTTGACCATTACAAAGAGAATGAGTCCTATATATTCTTGTTTCTCTTCAGATGACATAAATTTTTCATCATTTACAAAGACAATGAGTCCAATGCACATTTGTGACTGTTAATAAAAATTTCCTTAACTGTCGGGAGCGCCACCGGGGTCCCTGACATTGCCGGGAAGCGAGTTCCCTTCTACCTCCAGGCCAGCGGGGAATGGATGAAGACTCAGGAATCCGATGCAGTTTTAAAAGGGCTTGCTATCACAGGATCCAATATACAATCCAAGAGCAGGGAAAACCTCCGGACTCTGGGTTCCCAGCTAGGCCCCAGCCAGGTGTAGGTCAAGATGGTTGCCACCACGTGTTGAGGTCCAACAGAGAATGAGAGGACGGAGAAGCAAAACACCAAGGGAAGCCGAAATGGTAAAAGTGGGCAAAAGGAGAGACTGCTGCTTTTTTTCTTGCAGCTTATTTTATAGCTCGAATCCGCCCAAACTCCCCAGCCCAGCCAATTCTGGGCTGTGCTATCTAGAGATGAAAACAGGAAAATAGCTCTATAGAATGTAGCAACTTCAGGAGACCATCTGGTTGTTTACAAGAACCCAGAACTAATTAAAAGCCTCCTAGCAGAGCTGGGAGAAGCTATAAGCTAAATGTAACTTCCCCTGGCAGGAAGGATCAAATGCCCTCAGATAATTTCTCCCAGCACCTCACCTAATACCTTGAGCCAAGATCTGCCTGGAATTGCCTTTATAGGGTAGAGAAGGGGGTTCTGAGATGGCATGTCTCTGTACCAAAGACTAATACTAATGCCAGTTAAATATTTCTCCAAGCCTTCACAAGAGTCTCGTCTACATCACGGTAGTTTTGTATTTTAGTTGCCTTTGAGTTATCAGGGAGCCATGCTTGCTTGCTTGGAGGCAAACAGCATTTCTCTCTGGTCTAATAACTTAGAGATCCAACGTGGCCAGGCAAATATGCTGGTAAGATCTAGCTAGTCCCACAATGATTGTGGTAGCACGAGAGAATATTTATACCAGCCAATACAGAATACATGGTCAGATAAGACTGCCACATTCAGACTACCCCCGATCTATAAAGTGACCTGCAGGAGGCAATCCAGGGCAGATGCAGAGGCCTAGGCTTTTAGGTGTCCTGCAACACTTACCCATTAAATTTATAAAATATTTCAATTATTTATTGAAACTTTGAGTCTGGTAAGGCATTTATGTATAAAAAAGGATCCAAAAGGCAACTGCTATAAAAGATTTATCAATAATTTGAAAATCATATAAGCATATAGAGTGGTATAGATTTAAAATCTCAATCCCCATATTCCATTCCCTCCAAAAACTCAAATACTTCTATGATGCTTTACAAACTTAATCAGGTTTTTATTTCTGATGTCTCAGTCTTTAAAAAATCCCTGATAATGTGACTACCACCAGTAACACCTAATTATCTATACTTTGGTATCCATTTGATCAGAGCATCTCATCTCAGAGGTAATGGTTTTTAGTCCTATAATGCATCACCTGATGTATCACTATTGCTATCAAGAATTACACAAACTGGAGCTAACTATTTTGTTAAAACAATTAGGAAACAGTGAAAAGCAGCTCAGAAAAATAATCTAGCCTAGAATATTTTGAAAATCTTTATAAACTTAATTTTGGCATATCAAATATGACACGGATAGCTTGCCAGGCTCTGCTGTGCAGTAGTACTACTGGGTAGTAGGCTCTCAGTTAGTGTATTTAGTGATGAACTGCAACACCGGGATATTGCCTTTTTCTTGGTTGAGCTCTGACGAGCCGTGGAGTCCAGATGTTGAAAATGGCTGCCCTCATGATGTGGGGGGTTCCTCTGGCTTCTTGCAAGGCTCTATTGCAATGGCGGGCCAGGGCTAGAACTTGCCTTCCCTCCCTGACACCTCATGATCTGCTGAGCAGAGGGAGAGTTGGTAGCAGCTCTGCCACATATATCTTTGTCTCTGGCTCAAGCACACCTGGGCTTGAAATAGGCTTCTCTGTAGGGTGGGATTTGATATGCCAAAGACCAGTAACAATTATAGACTTTACTCCCATGACCTGAACAAATGGTTTAAGGCCCTTTGTGTTCCTGGAGCGAGCAGATGCCCTTGGGCTACCTTAGCATGCAATGGAAGTATGGAGATGTTACTGGTGCCCGCTCGAGCAAATTGATGCACAACAATAAGACAAGTGATACAAGTGACATAAACTATTTTTAAATAATGTCATTTCACACAAGCTCATTATCCTCTCTGGATCACAGTATCTGTAAATTGGGTACTGCGCTTTGATTCCTGAACTACATTTTTACTTTTGTTTTTTTTTGCTTTAATTTCCTAACAATTCAGTCTTCTTGGTTCCTGTTCACGCCCCAAAATGATTCTTCTTTTTTTTTTTTTTCTTTAGCATCACACCCGGCAATGCTCAGGGGTTACTCCTGGCTCTGCACTCAGGAATTACTCCTGGCGGTGTTCAGGGGACCATATGGGCTGCTAGGGATTGAACTCAGGTCAGCTGTGTGCAAAGTAAAACCCCTCCCCACTGTGCTATCACTCCGGCTCCTCATTTTTAAAGCACTGAATGTGCAAAAGAGCTATTGATATCAATAAATTAACTTCTAATATCTGCTATGTTAGAAAGATACTGGAAAATACCTTGTATGGAAACCCACATATGTCTTCAACATGTACCTTTACATTGACTTTGAACTAAAATTTCACATTTAAAGTGAGATTTTTTTTTTCTTTTTTGGGTCACACTCGACAATGCTCAGGGGTTTCTCCTGGCTCTGCACTCAGGAATTACTCTTGGTGGTGCTCAGGGGACCATATGGGATGCCGGGATCAAACCTGGGCCAGCATAGGCCAGTCATGTGCAAGGCAAACGCCCTACCAGCAGGACTATCGCTCCGGCCCCTAAAGTGAGATGTTTTTATCCCAAACTTTCTTATTTGGTATATATGAATAGACTTCAAAACATCTGTAGATCTCTTGAATATGTTCTGAAAATTCTGTGGTCTGCGTTTTAAATACTTATTTTTAATATTTGAAAACTACTCTTTCAAAGGAACAGGAACCACAAAATAGCTTACCCTATTAGGGATATAGGCAATAGTCTGAATATCACCCAACATGAATTATAGGCAGAATCTATTGTGCTTTTTTAAACAAAAGTGAAAGAGGAATAAGACTATCCAAACAAAGGCAGAAAGGAGGGCTTCCACACTTAATAGCTTGTATGATCCTTCATGCCTCCCAAATCTCATGATTCCCTATTTCACTGAGAAGAAAAATAGTACATTTTTAGTCATTCTTTTCCACAAACATACCTGCTCTACTAAGGAGGAACAAATGAGGCAGTTAATGCGGATGGAAAATTAGTTTTTCTTCTTTCTACCACAATTCATGCAATCAGCTTCTTCCTTAAGAAATGGAATGTCTGTGATAAAGATGAAAAGGAATCAGCAGCAAACAGGTTCTAAAAGAAGTTGCTATTTTTGAATAAAAATACTCTCCTTTAAGGTGAGGGAGAGAGACTATATTTGTTTTCAAATATAGAATGACATCTTACTAGGCAGCTGGAACACAGAACTTGTCACTTAACAATAGTATTTTTAAACTAATTTAATGATCAGTCTTCTTTTCTTAGCCTAAACAGAATGTAGTCCCTGGGCTCATTTCTGGTCAGTTCTTAATAGGAAGAACGTGAAGTCATTTATCTTTCCTAGAGTCCCCTCAGCTATATCTAAACTACTTTCCAATAAATGCCTGAAGATTTTTAATTCAAACCTACATTTAGCAAGACATATAGCAGCTCATCTGACAGCAACTGGGACGCACACCATGACAAGCTCTATAAAAAATTTCGAGAATCTTGCCATGAAAAGAGCAAGTGGCGGCTTGCTGCATCTCACCCTCAGAAATTGAGATTTAATATCGCTTGACGTTAGAGCATCGAAACTCAAGTCTTGTAAAAGTTCCTCTCATTTAATTCTTGGTTTTCTTAAGAGTGCAAAGCGCTTGCAATAAATTGAACTCAGCCCTATTTAGGTCCAAAATTCTGTTACTATTGGAATTTTCCTACTAGATTGTTTAGGATTCTCCTCGAAAATCATTTCCAGGTGGCTGCTTTTCATCATTTGTCTGAAAAAGGAAATGAGTATTTTAACCTCAAAGAGCCATATCTTATTTTGCAAATCAGGAGATCAGTAGTAGTTCCCTTTATGTCTCTGAGAGAACCCATAACATGAACACACAAAAAATATAATAGTTGGGACCAGATAGTACAGAGGGTAAAGTGTGTGCCTTGTTGACTGGGTTTAGTAATCCATAGTACCCCACATAGTCCTCTGAGTTCAGTCAAAATTGGTAGCTAGGTGCAAAGCAAGGAGTAAATCCCTTAACACAGCTTGGTGTGGCTCAAAAAGAAAAAACAAAAGAGGTAATCGTCATAATGAGTCAAGTATTTGCTATGCAATCAGGAATATTTTAGTCTTTATTTTTGTTTTATCTTTCCTTGCACTTCTTTTACTATTTCTTTTCCTTTCTCCTTTCCAACTTTTTCTAGCATGCTATATATCCACATATTATACTGTTATTATAATACAATTATATACATGTATAATATATATTAATAAGCCTATATATTACATCACTTTATCACTGTATCACTGTCTTCCCGTCCATCATCTATTTGCTCAAGTAGGCACCAGTAACATCTCCATATATCCTGTCTCATGCCAGTAGAGCCCAAGGACATCTGCTCGCTCCAGGAACATGAAGAGCCTCAGACAATTCGTTCAGGTCATGGGAATGAGGTCTATAATTGTTACTGGTTTTGGCATATCAAATACGACATGGGTAACTTGCCAGGCTCTGCCATGCAGGTAGGATACTCTTGTAGTAGTCTCTCATCTTGTGCATTTATTGATGAGATGGGGAAGTATCAGCTTTTCTGCTGGGTGGAGCTCTGACGAGCTGTAGAGTACAGATGTTGCAAATGGCAGACCTCATGGTGGGGTTTCCTCTGGCTTCTTGCGAGACTCTGCTGGGATGGTGGACCAGGGCTCTTGCAGGCTCCCAGCCTCTGAGGCTCCTTCCTTCTGAACGGCTGATATATTGTATATCACATATAACATCATATATAATCTTAATTATTGTAACAATTTATGTAGAAAAATTCTTATTCCACAAATATTTCTATGTGTACAACATAGAAGCATCAGTAACCCTTTACTAGTTTATACCAAAGAGATACATAACTCAGAGAAAAAACTTGAGTACAAACCTCAAAATAATATATACTAATAAGCCATGCTATATTAATATATCAAATGTACCAAATATAAAATATATACTAACATAGAAAATTTTAAAAAACATGATTAGTATCATTTTATATGAAGAAATAAATATTTCATCCACCATAAACTATGGTTTTCACACTTGCAACAATGACTAAATAGAAAATTTTAAGACAAAAAATACAGTATACTGGAAAAGATACAGAAAATCAGAACTTTCATATACTTGTAAGTAGCAATAGCAATTTGAGTATATATTTGCCAGCAACTAAAAGTTCAATATACATACTTATTTATCTTGCAATTTAATTAATCAGTATAAACCCAGAATGTGAAAATATGTTCACAAAATACATTTATTAGAATTTTCATAGAAACGTATAAAAATCTAAATGTTTCTTAACAGAAGACTAATAAATTACCATGTCTGACAATTAAATAGCAATCAGAGTAAAACATCAACTCCACATATAAAGCTGACAAATCTGTTCTATGTTACTGGAAGTCAGGAGTCAGGATGTTTAAGATAGTGGTTATGGGGCCAGAACCTGGCACATGAGTCCTCAGCATCCCATATTGTTCCCCAAACACCACCAGGAATAATCCCTGAAGGCAGAACTAGGAGTAAACCATGAGCAATGCCAGGTATGATAGATAGATAGACAGAGACAGACAGACAGACAGACAGACAGACAGACAGACAGAGACAGACAGACAGACAGACAGATAGACAGATAGATAGATAGATAGATAGATAGAGCAGATAGACAGACAGACAGACAGACAAGCAGACAGACATATATCTGAGAGGACCCATAAAGTAAACACAAAAAAAATTAATAGTTGGGACCAGATAGCAGATAGTAGAGAGGGTCTATATAATTTATATTAGTTATGCTTGAGTAGGGAGAAGAATTAGTAGCTGTAAGAGACCTTGCATGAGGAGATGTCTTAGTATCCTGGTAATATTCTGGATTTTCCATCTTAGAGCTAAATATCTAAGTGCTTCTAAGTTCAGTCGGTTGTACATTTATATGTGCATTTTGTATCTATGTTATACCTAAACAAAAATTGTTCTTTTTTTCTTTTGAGTCACATCCAGCAATGCTCAGAGGTTACTTCTGGCTCTGCACTCAGGCTGGAGCAATAGTTTAGTGGGTAGGGCATTTGCCTTGCACGTGGCCGACCCAGGTTCAATCCCCAGCATCCCATATGGTGCCCTGAGCACTGCCAGGAGTAATTCCTGAGTGAAGAGCCAGGAGTAACCCCCTAAACAAAAAATTAAAATAATGAAATAATCATTCTTTACAGACTGGGTTTAGATTATGCAACCAAATACTAATTTAGGTACCTGAGGAGATAGGTATTGTTTTTAGCTTAGAGTTTGGTTTGGTTTGGGGGCGAATGGTAGCCAGACCTTATTCCTGGCTCTAAGCATAGGGATTATTCCTGGTGGACTTGGGGAACCATATGGGGTACCAGGGATCTAAAAAGAGTGGGCCGTGTGCAACGCAAGCACCATATCCACTATACTGTCGCTCTGGCCTGACCTTGTTATGATAAAATCAAAGTCCTTATACCTAAGGATTTTGCAAGCAAGGATTGAAATTTATCTAAACCCTCTGAATCATCTAGGCAGGCTTTTAGAATTCTATTAGACTAATATTAATAATAATTTAGTCTAACAAAATTTGCATTATTTATTGTTTTAATTATACTCAATTATGCCTACTGAGCATAGCATGCTGGCATCTAAACTTCCAGAAATGTCACAAGTTTTCAAAAGCAGGACTTTGGCATCAAAGTAAACTCATTTCAACTCAAATGTGGATCCTAATGTGGATCACATTAGGATATTGTGCAAAATTGGTGAGCCTCTCTAAGCTTCACTTCCCCATCTCTAGAATGAGAATAATTACCTATTCACATAGCATGCAAGAATAAAATGAGATAAATTATAAAAAAGACAACTCAAAACTTGGCTTTTACTTAAAAGCTTACAAATAGAAGAAAGCTTGATAATTACAATGATCATTTACAGATTACAAATATTCCATATTTTACATAATGTTCTAATTCCTTTGAACCCGTTTCAATCATGTTTTAAAATTAAAAACAGAACTTGGAAAGAGTAAAGCAAGTAAGGTGATGGCCTTGCGCACAGTAGATCTGGATTTGATCCCTAATAACCGATTAGGTCTCCGAGCCCCGCTAGGTATAAGACCTGAGCACCACAGGGTATAGTCTCAGAATAAAACAAAACAAAAAAGAATTAATCACTCACATACACACTTACATACAAAACAAACACAATCATATTCATTATTCATCTAACAAATTTTACTTAGCATCTACTGCATTTGATGTTTGGGTGGTGCAAAACTGTCATGAATCAGTGAGAAATAGCCATGTCCACATGACGCAGTTTTAAATTTGGTTACATGTGTAGGAAGTTGTGAAATATAATACAGAGTCTGTCATTTAAGAAAAGGAATCAATAAAGAAATACCAAATTGAAGCACCGACACATATTGACAACCAGAACTACAAACTACATTTGTAAATACAAGCATTCTCTCTCTATCTTCCTATCTATCTATCTATCTATCTATCTATCTATCTATCTATCTATCTATCTATCTATCTATCTATCTATCTATCTGTCTGTCTGCTGTGTCTCATCCATCCATCTATCCTATCCATCTATCCATCCATCTATCTATCTATCTATCTCTCTCTCTCTCCTCCTCTCTCTCTCTCTCTCTGCTCTGGCTCTCCTCCTACTCTCTCTCTGATTGGCCATGCGCAGTTCTCAATATCTGGAGATTGAGTGACTACAGGTTGCCCCCATGGCAGAGCCTGGGAAGCTTACTCATGTCTGGCTTTACCCATGTATATGGCGGATCCATCTAGTCTAAGGTTCACGATATTGATCCTACCATGCTGATAGCCTCCTACATTAAATGTTATACTACTCAAGTAATTTATCATAAATACATGTATGTAACATACATGTCATATATTACCACTCTATCAGCATAGTATTTAGAATATGGTGGCATGTAATAAAGACTTGAGAAAATGTGATATTTTTGTACTAAAAGATGATACTTTAGCTTACTTTCCAATATATACCATCCTCCTCCTTTGTAAGAAAATTAAGTTTTGATAGTTTTGAGGCAACTAACAAAATTAAAAGTTTGGCTTTAAAAAGTTTTTTTCCTGAGATATAGGCTTAACCATATGAGTTTTGATAAACAATTTGATATTCTCAGATAATTAAGTCATTTTCATTCTGACTATTTTACCTGGATATTTTACACCTTGTTGGGCGTAGGTCAGAGGGCAACATAGAGCTTTTCCTATGATCTTTTCCCAATGAAACATACAGAACAATCTATAAAACTAAACCATTAAATAAACTTTATTATAGCATGCCCTGTACTTTATGTCTTCCAGCATTAATTTTAGAAAAGACAACATACAAACATGTAATAATTTTAAAACACATAGTGAGGCAATGAATTATTTTCCAAATGTTCAAAATGCCATGTAAATATAATCTATTATAGGTTTTAAAACAATGTATGTCGGATCATGTCACTATGCTAATATTACAGGTAGAGATTATTGACCACATAACATAATTGTAATAAATATATAAATGAACACTTCTAAGTTAGCACACATATTTTAAACAATGAATAGCAAAGATGTTATATAAAATCCATTTTTCGTGGCTTTTCTCATACTTATATTTGAAGATAGAATGATAGCGGTTGTCCTGGGAATTTGTGTCATAGTATGCAATGTAGTTCATACCTTTCTACTCTGCCACAATATTTAGCCTATAAAGAATTTTCTAATTGGATTATCAGTCATTTATATATTACCTTCACCTACCTGGCAAGATGAAATGCTTTTTCTACTATTATTTCTGCTACTTGAATAGTGACTGTCTTTGACTCTCACATATGCAAATGCATAGTTCATCTAGGGGACTGTTTTTCTTATGTCAAATATACATTCTCAAATCTAATTGTATAACAATCAAGAATTCCCAGTCAAGGATTATTTAAAAGAAAAGAAAGGAGATGCTATATTAAATTAGACGTACTAGTTTTTGAGCTATCTGGTTAATAGTTACATAAAATAATGTGGCCAGTGCCAAAGCTTAAATGTGATGTCTCAACTCTTGAAATATTTTATTTGTAAATAAAAATATTATTTTCTGTATGGGGACAGAGCAATGTACATTAAGTAGGGCATTTGCCTTGCATGTGGCTGACCCAGATTCGATCCCAAGCATCCTATGTGGTCCCCAAGCACCACCAGGGGTAACTCCTTAATACATATTCATTAGTAACTCTTGAGTAGCACTGGATGTGACCCTAAAAGTAAAAATAGAGAAAAAAGAAATATATACTATTTTATGTATAACAACATATTTAATATGTAATATACCACAAGTCCTAAAGTAAATATCTCCTCCAACTAAATTCTTTTGAAATTTTTCCTTTATTTTTAATAATTTACTTTAATTGTTTAATCTTTATTGAGCTGTGGTGGTTTACAGCACTGTTAATGAAGATCTCATGTATACTTCATTCCCCACCACGAGAGTGCTCATTATCTCTCTTACAGTCCCTAAGGACCTTCACAATCAAACCATTCCCCAAACTTGGTTCCGTGACCAGTTCTAAAGTCTGTTGCTTCTGCCTTTGTTGCTCTTCTACTTGTCGGGGGCCCTGGCCAGCAGCCCCCAGCACAAAAAGAGGAAGACCTAGATCTTGCCGGACTTCATCCCTGCGGAAAAGGAGAGGTGTGGACTTGGGAGAAACTCTGCCTTGCCGCTGCTGCTGAGAAAGGAAAGAAAGAAAGAAAGACGCCAATGCAGTGGGGAGTTCTGGATAGCAGCACCGGCTTTACTGAACACAGTTTAAGCCTTTTATACAACATTTGGGTGAGGGGGTATAAGCACACATCACAGGGCCAGGGTGTTTGCAAGCTCCTGGGCCATTGTAGCAGAAAACAGTCAAAGATTTAGCATTTGCAAAGTAACATTTGCAAGATAAGGATCATTGATTTACATATCCCTGTGATCAGAGGTCAGAAGACAGGCACATTCTGCCTCACCTGATGAGCACAGATGTTTTGGGTGTGACCATATGGGCAGGACCCAGACTTAGGACCTTGAGGTGGGAAAGTGCTGGACCCTAAGGCTAGCAGCTCAGAACCCCACACTACTGAGTATCTCTAAATCACATACACATGAGAAATATCTTCCTACATCTCTCTCTTTCTCTCTGACTCACTTCACCCAGCATGATACCCTCTGGTGCTGTAATATTATGGCAAATTGCATGATTTTGTTCTTTCTTATAGTTACGTAGTATTCCATTGTGCCAATGCCACAACCCCTGATCCACTCTTCTCTAGTACTTCCCCCACAATATTCCCTGTCATTTAATACTAAACTCATTATTTGGCATAATAATTTTCAAATGCACAATCTCACAATTACTTAAAAATAAAAAATATATTAGGACAAATTAAAAACCTAGTGAATTACCTATAAAGAAAAATTGACTCATTAAAAATGGTTTTCAAGGAGAGCCGGAGTGATAGCCCAGTGGGTAGGGTGTTTGCCTTGCACACGGCCAGCCTGTGCCGGCCCGGGTTGGATCCCCATCATCCCATATGGTCTCCAGAGCACTGCCAGGAGTGATTCCTGAGTGCAGAGCCAAGAGTGACCCCTGAGCGTAGCTGGGTGTGACCCAAAAAAGCAAAAAAAAAAAAAAAAATGGTTTTCAGGGACCAGAGAAATAGTACAGTGGTTAGGGCACTTGTCTTGCATGTAGTTACCTAAGATGAAATCCTGGTACCATATACAGTTCCCCCAACCCAGAGAGATTCCTGACCACAGAGCCAAGAGTAATACCTGAGCACAGCCAGGTGTGGTCCTAAAACAAAAACAAAACAAAAACAAACCAAAACAAAATACTTGTCAGACCATGGAAGATAACATCCTGGGTACTTCCTGTTGCATGTGGCTGAGCAGGTTACAATTCCTAGCACACACATGTCCCACCCCACCCCCAAACAACACCAGTAATGAACCAGTTAGCACAGAGGTAAGAGTAAACTCTAAGCAGAGCCCGGTATAGCCCAGTTAAATTCAAATGGCTTTCAGTGGTGAAAACAGTGTAACAATTGATTATATTTATTTATGCCTGAAGAATCACTTTATATAAATGCAGTGTTTCCCAGATTCCTCTAATAATAAATCATTGAGAAGGCTATAGAGATAGTACAGTGGGTAGGGAGCTTGCCTTGCAAGTGGCTGACCTAGGTTCGATCCCTGTAACCCCATATGGCCCAGCAACCACTGCATGAGTAATTCCTGAGTGCAGAACCAGGAATATGCCCTGAGCACAGCCAGGTGTGGCCCTCCCCCAAAAAAAAACCCAAATTTTTAATAATAATTGAGGATATTTGGAAGATATATTGACAAATGAATATGCATTGACATACTGAAGATTACCAGGAATCTAGAGAGGTTACATCTAAACAAATAGTTGTCTTTCTCTCCCAGAGTACGTGAGCTTGAATGAGAAATTCCCAGAAATTAAGACTTAATTTTATGTCAAGGGAATAATTATTCTAGACCTACTTCCCACTACTATCACAGCAAATAAAAGCCACTGACGAACATATGTTTCACATAATCCTGATAGATCATCTGACTAGTCTTTTGCTATTTGTACCCTGAAGCACAGAAATATGAAGGAATTAGTAAAAAGTTCTTAACAACTACTTAGCAGAAGAATTGGGAGAAAATCTAGTGCTATTGATCCAAAATAATCTCAGAATTGTTTCCAAAGATTACACAGGCAGTTATATTTTCAGAGGCTTTGGGGTTCTTTGTTTGGGGGGGTTCAAAACTATGCTTTATCCAACTCTTTCTATGTTTGAAAAATCCAGAAACTTGAGCTTATAAGTATAAAAATTTACATTTTGCTAAAAAGATAATATACTTATTGGAATAATCGTAGAAGTGATGCTTAGCTTGATAATGCTGGTTCTTAGTAATTCCTCAGTAATTATCTATCTTATAAGTATTTTAAAATTTTGTTAAAATTTTCCATTCTGGGAAAGAAATCAAGAACCTGCCATGGAGCAGGGCTGGGTAGGGGGAGGGAACCGGGACGTTGGTGGTGGGAGATGGGCACTGGTGGCAGGATGGGTGCTGCAACACTGTTTGACCAAAACCCAAATATGAACTTTTTAATTGTATATCTTTGTAACTGTAAAAATAAAAAAAATTAAAAAAAAATTTTCCATTCTGAGCAGCTCTTTCAATAGTTATATTGACAAATCATACAGCACCTATAGGAAAATAAGCATTGGAGCCAGAGTGCCTGTAGGGAGCAATTCCTGGCACCAGGAATGATCCCTGATTGATCATTGAGGAGTGATCCCATCAGGCCTACTGCTAGTCTAGACCTGATGCTCTTCTTTCCCCCACAAAATTAAGCATTTAAGTCAAGAAGGCCCCCAAAAAGTCAGGGTTTTTTTTTTCCTGAAAAGACACTTCTGAAAATCACATCCAAGTGCTTTGAAAAGAGGAAAAATCTCATGATCATAAACATAAGCTTGATACTGCAAGTGAACAGCAATATTGAAACGTAATGCTCCAAAAGATCTTTCAGCTAACATAAAAGTCAAAACTTAATTTGAATGCATGGCTTTATGGCTGCTACTTTAGATCACCAGTACATGATGAACAGGTTTTGCCCTTTTTTTCACAATGAATTTTAGTTTTCATGATAGACATTTCATGTTTTTCCTACTCAGTAGAGCTGTGTGTAAGGGTCCCAAGAGCAGAATGGCACAGTCCCACAGTCACTTCACTATAAAATTACTAATTTTCATTCTGGGAAAGTCTTTATTTTTCTTCCAGTTTGTAGTTTGGGGTCAGGAGGTCAGGGGCATTCCACAAGCCATACAAATGCAGTAAATAAGCCTGTAAGATCAATGTGATGACTTGTGAGAGATGATGAGTGTCTGACACAAACGGCTTGTCAATAGATAAACTCAAGTGGAGTAGCACAAGTTAGACGTAAAGTAAGGAATCATTTACACTGACTCTAATAAAGTTAAACAGCAAAAAAATATTAGCTTTTCCTTAGATAAAATTGTGACTTTTATATATGTTAATCAGAAAAACCAGGACAAAAAAAAATCTTCAAAAGTGAGTATGTAAATGAAGTAGGAGGTTCTACTGCAGTAAGATATTAGAAAACAATAATGACTCTGAGGACAGAAAAACATTCATTCAAAAGGGCCTATGCACACAATTATTCTTTGCAACCTTCCATACAATACCTAAGACTTGCAATCATCCTAGATGTCCAACAACAGAGCAGTGGATCATGAAAATGTGGTATATATACACAATAAAATATGATGCAGTTGTAAGGAATGATGGAATCATGCAATTTTCTGCAACATGGATGGAACTGGAAGATATCACGTTAAATGAAGTAAGGCAGAAGAAAAAGGATAAACACAGGATGATATCACTTAAATGTGGTATTTTGACTGACTGGATAAAAAAATGCAGTGGTTTAAAAGGGGGATGCCTAGGTCACCATTGGTCCATAGCATAGGGATTAGAAGGAAAGAAATAGAGTGAAGGGGAAGAGAAGAAGAGATAGATGAGAAGCAATAGGGACAGGGACCAAGGGGATGCAGGTAGTGTTCAGGTGTAGGGGAACGCCGCGGGTCCCCGACAGTGTCAGGACAGAGGTTGTCTTCTACCTCCGAGGACGCCGGGAGAAAGATGAAAACTCACGAGTCGGTGCAGTTCCAAAAATGGCTTTTAATAGTACAAAAGCTCTTCCACAGCAATCCAATATAATGAACAAACTCTAGCTCTGGTCAGAACTTAGACCATACAAAAGAGCCTAAGTCTCTCACCAAAGAGAGAGGATGTCACCCGAGCTGAGTCCTACCCAGAAGGAGCAAAAGGCCAAAGAGCAAAAGGCCAAAGCCAAAAAGCCAAAAGCCGCAGGAGCCAAAAGCTGAAGGCTGAGGAACCAAAAGGCAAAAGGTGAAGGGGCCTCAAGTCAGCCCCTTATATACACCAAAGTAATCCAATCGGGAGGTTGTCATGCCAACAAAGAACCCTAAACAGAGTGTAGTGCCACACCCTATTGCAGGTATAAACAAAGGTTACACCAAGGACTAATCCTGAGATTATCTCTTATGTAAAACACTGGAGAGAGAGGGGGCTGATATAAAGTAATACATCTTAACTTCATGAGCTTCATGTAATCTAGATGGTACCCACAAGGTCCTTATTATTATCTGCACCAGTGTGATTCTGAGTATCTTGTTCTCATGTACTGAAAGGGTCATACTCGCCTGCTTAGAGCAAACTAGTATGATCCTTCCTATAGTCTTCCTATAGTCTCAGCATAGCCAGGGTGGTAGTCTCCTGGTAAATTCTAACTGTCCCACGTTGGGTGCAGTGGGTATAAAGAGGAGCTGTGCCCAATCTAGAAAACATAGAAGTCTTAGTAGATGTATAAGTCAGAAGTTATTCAATCAAGGTGACTTCTGTAACTGCCACACCCTCTAGCAGTGTTTACATAGAAGAGAGATCTCATTAGAATGAAGTTGGCTTAAATAAGATTAAGCTGGGAGTGAGCAAAACAACAAAACTCCCAGATTAGCTAAACATGTCCTCCAACGTTCAGGAATGAGCTAAATATCCAAACCACAGAGTTAACAACAGATTCAACAACACTGAAACAATGAGACTTGAACTTTAATAACCAAAAGGTGCCGGAAAACACAACAGTCTGAGGTGGGTATGTGTAGGAGAGGGAACCTGGGAACACTGGCAGTGTTGACACTGGTGGTGGGATCAGTCAATGATGCAATAGTGTATGTCAAAAACCCAACTCTGAAGAACTTTATAACTTCATGGTGCTTTAATAACAAAAAATAAATTAAATTAAATGCACAGCAACGCACACACACACACACACCATTATGATGTGATTTAAAAAATAACTAGATTTGGTATGGAAAGGAGGATTCTTGGGATTCTTAAAAGAGGGAGAGGCAAGCTGTGATGGTATGGTGTTGAAATTATATGCATGTGAAATCATTATTGACAACATTGTAAAATACAAAATCTCAATTTTGAAAAAATAAAATAACTAGTCAAATATATGTATAAAAATAAATAATAAAATAAAATATGTAAAAAATAAATAAATATCTAAAGTCTACTTCCACTTGCTTTCCTATTTATTTAACTGACAACACCTTTATATCAACTCATTCAGAAATGTGGTGATGCAGTCCATTTATTTCTTATTTATATCATTTCTACAGCAGTCTTTTTCTATCCCAGGTCAGGTATGCTGATCTAGAGACTCACATGAGCAGAGCTGCTACTGGCTCTCCCTGTGCCCAGCTGATCACGAAGCACCCAGGAGGGAAGGCAGGTTCTAGCTCTGGCCTGCCACTCCAGCATAGCCTTGCAAGAAGCCAGAGGAACTCCCACAACATGAGGGCCACCATTTCCCACATCCAGACTCCCCACTCATCAGAGCTACTCCCATCAGAAATGCTTATCACATGCCCGGCCATTGCAGCCGCTAAGTAGCACGCAGTTCATCAATAAATGCTTGAGATTAGAGGTGACTAAAAGAGTATCCCACCTGCACAGCAGAGCCTGGCAAGCTACCTGTGTTGTATTTGATATGCAAATGCCAGTAACAATTATAGACCTCATTCCCATGACCTGATGGAATGGTTTGAGGTTCTTTATGTTCCTGGAGCTAGCAGATGCCCATGGGCTACACTAGCATGAGACAGCATGTTTGGAGATGTTACTGATGCCCACTTGAGCAAATTGATGATCAACAGGAAGACAAGTGATACAAGTGATCATTTCTACTACACAAAATAGTGTAATATGAAATAGTAGAGAAGCTTAAGAGATAATATAGAGGGTAAGGTGCTTGTCTTTCATGTAGCTGACCTGGGTTCAATCCTCAGCATCTCATATTTTATCACCAGAGCCCACCATGAGAATTACCCATGAGCATTGCCAGGTGTGGCCAAAAACCCATATATAAATTTTGTGACCAAAACCATATATATATGGTCTCGTTTGCCAAGGCATCGAAAATCAGATGGGCTGGACATGTAATGCGATTTGGAGACAACCGCTGGACTAGAGCCGTTACCGACTGGATCCCACGGGATGTCAAAAGATCACATGCCCGCCCACCTACAAGATGGTCAGACTTCCTTGTTAAGACCCTGAAGGAACGGTTTGAGGCTCTTCATATTCCTGAATCAGCCAGATGCCATTGGGCTACATTGGCACGTGATAGGGTCCAATGGAAATGTTACTGGCGCCAGCTCGAGCAAATCGATGAATAATGGGATTCAAGTGATCAAGTGATATATATATATATATATATATGTATGTATAATATATATAAACCATATATATATATATATAGTTTTGGTCACAAAATTTATATATGGGTTTATATATATATGGGTTAATTAGGTTGTACTTCAATAATACATATATATATGGTTTATATATATATACATATATATGGTTTTGTAACATCAGTCAGACAAAACTGTCGATTGAAGATGATGTGGTCACATCATATATATGCATATACATGTATTTATGTATTATGTATATATAAATATATAGTTATATATTTATATATAAATAATATATTATGTATATATAAATATATAATTCCAAAAAGGATCGAACCACCATCTCCTTTGTGCAAAATTCTACTTCACGCAATGGGGAGAAAAGGCTGCAAAGTTTAAGAAGAGAACTCCCCAGAACGACCACCAACTGGGAACTCTTTGGCACCATTGCAGCAACGTGGAAAAGATACCATCATTGATGACATCGATAAAGAATACAACCGACTGGTTCAGCACCTCCATGATTGTGTGAAGAATGCCGAGAGAAAAACACAAAGGGACGCCTGTCTTCAGAAACTCTCGAGCCTCAGGCGACCAAATGCTAAGGTCCAAGCTTGTTAAATGGTGCAGAGAAGCGATAAAAGAAGACCCCAAAGACAGAAGAGCAGAAATACTGGAAGATGCAGCAGAAGCCAGGAAAAGCATTCGCACTGCCCGCCTGTCCTTTGCCAACTATAAGACCGAGATGACTGCCCTCCGACACCGTGATGGATCTATCACATCTACCAGAAAGGCAATAGAGAAGATTATCCATGACTTCTACTCAGATCTCATTGATAGCCACATCCACCTGCCCACATACCAAATTCCACAGGATGGATATGCCATTCCCAATGTTCTCCCTTCTGAAATCCAACATGCCATTCCGTCGGTAACAAAGTCAGACCTGAACACCTGAAGAATCTGCCATTGGTACTCATCAATACACTAGCTTGTCTCTTCACACGCTACCTGTCCGAATGCAAGGTGCCCTCCCAATGGAAAACCAGCAGATCAGTTCTACTGTTCAAAAGGGAGACATTCACGACATTGGCAACTATCGTCCCATCTGCCTGTTGTCCGTCATCTACAAGCTGTTTACACGAGTCATCCTGAACAGGATTGGCAGAACACTAGATGAAGGACAACCATACGAGAAAGCTGGCTTCCAGAAAGGATTCAGCACAATCAACCATATCCACACAGTAACCAAGCTCATTGAGGTTTATAGGGAGTACAAGATGCTGCTCTTTCTCACGTTCATTGATTTACAGAAAGCCTTTGATTCTGTGGAGACTAAAGCAGTCATCGAAGCCCTAGCCAAACAGGGGTGTTCAAACCAAATACATCAAGATCCTTCGTGAGCTGTATTACGGACTCACCACCAGGATCTCACCATTCTACAAAGAAGTGATCATTGATGTCAAAAGAGGGGTTCGACAGGGTGATACCATTTCACCAAAACTCTTCAGTGCCACCCTCGAGAACATCATGAGACAATTAGAATGGGAAGGAATGGGAGCGCGAAGATAGATGGTCAGCAACTATACCACCTCCGCTTCGCTGATGACATCGTTCTAATAAAACCAAACATTAGCCAAGCGGCACAAATGCTGGCTGACTTCGACCGAGAATGTGGAAAGATAGGTCTACAGCTGAATCTAAATAAAACCATGTTTATGAAAAATGAACTAGTTCCAGAGGCCCCATTCACTCTCAATGGAACAAACATCTCTGAATGCAGCAGTTATGTGTACCTAGGTCGAGAAGTCAACATGATGAACGAACTAAAACCTGAGCTGCGCAGGACGAAGAGAGCGGCATGGAATGCCTTCAAAGGCATCGGAGAAATAGCTAAAAGGACAAAGAACCTCCGGCCCTGGGCACATCTCTTTGACTCCACCGTTCTCCCTGCATTAACATATGCCTCAGAGACCTGGGCCCTACAAAAGCAGGATGAGAATGGTATTCGGGTCTCCCAGAGAGGAATCGAAAGAGCTATGCTTGGAATATCACGTCTCACTCAAGTGAGAGAAGGAATCCGGAGTTCTGACCTTCGCTATTCCAGAATCAGGGATGCTTTCTCGTTTGCCAAGGCATCGAAAATCAGATGGGCTGGACATGTAATGTGATTTGGAGACAACTGCTGGACTAGAGCTATTACCGACTGGATCCCACGGGATGTCAAAAGATCACGTGGCAGCCCACCCACAAAATGGTCAGACTTCCTTGTCAAGACCCTGAAGGAACGGTTTGAGGCTCTTCATATTCCTGAATCAACCAGATGCCATTGGGCTACATTGGCACGTGATAGGGTCCAATGGAAATGTCACTGGCGCCCGCTCAAACAAATAGATGAATAACGGGATTCAAGTGATCTAGTGATCAAGTGATGCATATATATTATGTAGATATGTATATAATATTTATATATGCATATATACATGCATATATGTATATAATATGTATATATGCATAATACATAATATATTAATATGTATATATTATACACATTGTCCCGTCTTTATAAAAAATGGGAAACAAATGAAATTTGAGCACAGTTGGCAGTCCCTGCTTCTGTGATTGATGCTTCTGCTGCCTGTGGCAATCAAGAGGCTTGTTCCAAGACTTATGTTCAGCATATTTTGGAACAATCGTCTTAAGATGCACCAATCAAGTTAAGTTCATGTTTAAAACCTCTTTCTGCTTTTCTCGAGTTAATTAGGTTGTACTTCAATAAGCAGTCGGTATATCTAGGTTCCAGGCAGTTGAATTATGTTCCCACGTGTTGCTCCTTTACTTTCCCACCAGACCTGGAGAAACACAGGTGTGTGGGAGATACACATTTTTTGCAAAACCATTGGAGCTATGTCTATAAGGAACAAATTAAAAATATTTGGCATGTTTGTTAACTTAAGTTTCTTTAATAATAATCTAAGGCATGTAAGTTGAATGTATGTTTTTAAGTTAATGGGGGTGGGTGGGGACATTGGGGCACAATTACTGATACTTAGGATTTTGGTCTTGGTGTTTATCAGAAATTCTGAGGCCCTGATTGCAGTATCTCATTGTTTTATAGTTTCCTTTAAGTGGAATATATAAATGAAACTTGTCCAATAAAAGCTTCTTGTAAAAAAAAACAACCTCATTTTGAAACAGGAGAGAGAACACGCACTTGACTTGCACGTGTGCAACCCAGTTTCACCCCCAGCAATGTACATGGTAGATCTGCCAAAGTACTGCTGGGAGTCCTGAGCTTTAGAGGCAGGAGTAAGCAAGCCCTGAGCATATCTCTGTGTGTTCTTCCACTCCCCAATAAAAGAGAGAGAGTAAAAAGATGGTTTTAAACAAAAAATAGGGCCATACAACCATCTGCTAAAAGTACGTAACCAATATGTGCGTGTTATATATAAAACACACACATGTGTAATGATCATCTTTCATAATCCTATAGACTAATTCAAGGAGTTATTTTGCATGAGAAAAAAATTTTCAAAGCATAACAGATGTAAATATATGTATATAAATAGATATATAAAGATTCTAATAAGGGTTGGGAGTGTAGCTCAGTGATCAGTGTTGTATACAAAGAACCAACAGCACCAGAGTCTAAATTCTGTAACCATACAGTGTCCCAAGCACAGTCCCTAGAGGTTCCCAATTTGATAGGACTTGAGACAGTCTGCAATCAATCTCAAACCCTAGCATCAAGCCCAGTTATCCAAGAATGGTCTTCCAGGGCCCCTGAATACTTTGCAGGAAGATACAACACACACACACACACACACACACACACACACACACAGTGCTTAAAACAAATCTTTCAAATAATTTTGGACATAAATGAGTTAAGCAAAAATTTTCTATAGAAATTCTGAGTGTTCATATCATTTTTTAAATCAAAAATCACAAAAAAGGCTTAAACTTAGTCAATTCCCTCAAACCAAGTCAGTCTCAGTCAATCTCTTTGTCTTTTTCCCTCCTTTGTTATATAAGAATTTTACAGAGGAAGGATGGACAGAGGGTGGGCGGATGGACGGAGGACGGATTGACGGGTAGATGGAAAAGGATGGATGGATTCAAGGGCAGTAAATAATAGATAACTTATATAATAGAAGGGTATAGATAACAATAGATAACATTTAGATGCAAAGATATAGATAACACAAAATATAGATAACAGGAGAGAGAGAGAGAGAGAGAGAGAGAGAGAGAGAGAGAGAGATCTTAGGTACTGACTCATAATGTTAGGAAGATTTGGAACTCTCATTATCTTCTGTCTTCAACCAAGAGAAACAGCAGATTGCTGATAAAAATCAAGTCCAAGGCCTGAAACCAGGGGCTGATAGTTTAATTAGAGATAAAATCCAAAAGCCTGAGAACCCTGAGTTCTGATATTTAAAGGTAGAAGATGAATGTATCTGCTCCAACAAGGAGTGAGCAAGTTTGCCCTTCCTTGGCCTTTCTATTCTATTTGGACTCTCAATGTATTGGCGTGTAATCAGAACATCCTCCACCAAGGAGGGCCATGTTCTTTACCCAGTTCACCAATTCAAATAAGTCTTCTCTTCCAGAACATTCTCAGGACACACCTGAAAATAATGCTGCACCAGCTATCTGGACATCTTTTATTCCTCTCAAACGGACACATAAAACACATAAAACTAACCACCTGTCTGAGGCTGCAAAGGTGCTCAGACCTTGAGAGGAGAGGGCCAAGCTGGCAACGCGGGAAACTTAAATTATAACCATTTAAACTATAATGGTCAATGGCTTAACCATTAACCGTGTTGTTTAAGATTCATGTTTGGAAGTGATAATTCTGCCCCAGATTCAACAATTTTCCAGAACATATGGCTCTAAGATTTATATATATATGTATATATAATAGATAAATAAATATAAATCATATATTTTATATATAAAGTAACTTTAATATTTAGTTTATTATTCAAACAAATGATGTGCCTATATAGGATTGTGTCTGAAAAAAATTCCGAGTATTTTTTTAACTTCCTTAGATTAATAACTAATAAGTATAGAATTTCCCAGTATCTTTTTGCCATGTCAGTAGGCTGAAACAAAGAGTTTTTATCTAAAATTTTTATTACCATTGGTGATTTGAGCTATTCAACCAATCTATTTAACTCCAAAAATTAGTAATTTTCTACTTCGCTTCATGTTTTGTGAATAAAATCTTTGTCTGGCTGAATGATAGTATTTTTTAGAATCAGTCTGGTTCCCGTTTTAACTTCCACCTGTATTTTATACTGACTAAATTATTAGAGATCTCAAATAACTTAACTGACAAAAAGTCTTGCAATTAAACCAACTGTAATTCTCATCTGGTTGACATAGAAAGATTGTAAAGTCTGGGCTACAAAGAGTTAAATAGTTGTGGTAGAACTTTTCTACATTTTTTTCTGAGATCTTTTCTTTGCAGAGATTGAAGGTTTTTTTTCAGATAGAGTAATGGTCTCCTATCCCCTTCTCTCCTTTCTTTTCTTTTCCCTTTTGAATCTTTGATGCAAGCAAAATAAAAAAGAAATGACAGGCTTTCAAACTATTGTCTTACGACTTTTACACAAGTTCCACTTTCCACATTTTTAAAGTGATCTTATGTCTCTCTGTGACACGAAATTTCAAGTCTGAGTCTGTCTTTCAGAAGGCGAGATCGGCCTTTCTTTTCTATTCACCACCCCCACCGCCCCTTATCATTTTCCTCGATGTCATTTATAACCATATTGCTACCTCGTTACTGGCGTGTTCTTTCAATATCTTTACTCTAGCTCCTTCCAGTGGTAAATCACAAATGTGCCGCAGACAGTGGAGATCTGAAATCATTTTCATGTTGCAGCAGAGCAATTCTCAGTAAAGATTGTCCCTGGGCTTTATCCAATTCCTCTCACTTCTGATTTAAAATTGAAGGTAACATTCTAAAGGCGTCTAAATCTAGATCTCAAGTTAATTCAGAAAACGGTAAAGGTATTTGGTTCACTAGGGTGTAATACTTTCAAAAGTAGAAGTTTCTGAGATGTATTGATAAAATTTCCAGACCCTGGCAAAAATCCGACAAACAATATTCCATATAGCTCACATTTCCACACGCTGAAACTTCTCTGGGCTCTAGGGAAAATAATGCTCTGTGATAATGGCAGCAGGTGTTTTTACTAATGATCTTTTAATAGCATTTTTGATGGTTTTAATTAAAGCCCAAATATTTTTGTTGGAAAAATAAAGGACAAATGGTTTCTAAGCAAAATAAATAGCGGTTTTAAGGATTCATTTAAAGTGGGGGAGGGGAGTGGCAAAGTGTATGTTTTCTCATTAACGAAAGCAATGTCTTAGTAAAATCCAACTAGAAAATTAATAAATGAGAAGCTATACCATTATGATAGGAGCCGATAAAGTTCTCTGGAAAAAATGTTTAATAGATTTATTAAAGAAAGAATATTATACCTTTCCCAAAATCAATAAGGAACTATATTAGGTCTGTTATCAAACATGAAGAGACTTTTCCAATTCTCAGGCACACCTGGTACCTTCTCTCAAAAATAATATTGAATTCAGGGAATCTTTTTCTTTTTTTTTTTTTGGAAGGTAAATGGTATTTTTTTAATCACCATGAGGTACACAGTTACAAAGTTGTTCATGATCTGTTTCAGTTACACAATGTTCCAACACCTGTCCCTGCAGCAGTGTACATTTCCCACCACCAATATCGCCAGTTTCCTCCCACCATCCCCTACCCCCCAGCGTGCTCTATTGTCGGGGAAGCCGCTGGGGTCCCCGACAGTGTCAGGACAGAGGTTTTCTTCTACCTCCAAGGATGCCAGAGGAACAGATGAAAACTCACAAGTTAGGTGCAGTTCCAAAAAGGCTTTTTTAAAATTTTTTAATTTTTTTTTGCTTTTTTGGGTTACACCTGGCGATGCTCAGGGGTTACTCCTGGCTCTGCACTCAGAAATCACTCCTGGTGGTGCTAGGGGGACCATATGGGATGCCGGAGATCGAACCCGGGGCCAGCAAGCGGGCAAGGCAAATGCCCTACCCGCTGGGCTATCGGCTCTGCCCCACCAAAAGGCTTTTAATAGTACAAAAGCTCTTCCACAGCACTCCAATATAATGAACAAACTCTAGCTCTGGTCAGAACTTAGACCATAGAAAAGAGCCTAAGTCTCTCACCAAAGAGAGAGGATCTCACCTGAGATGAGTCCTACCCAGAAGAAGGAGCAAAAGGCCAAAGAGCAAAAGGCCAAAAGCTGAAGGGGCCTCAAGTCAGTATCCTTATATACACCAAAGTAATCCAGGGAGGGTCATGTCAACAAAGAACTCTAAACAGAGTGTAGTGCCACACCCTATTGCAGGTATAAACAAAGATTACACCAAGGACTAATCCTGAGATTATCTCTTATGTAAAACACTGGAGAGGGCTGATATAAAGTAATGCATCTTAATTTCATGAGCTTCATGTAATCTAGATGGTACCCACAAGGTCCTTCTTATTATTATCTGCACCAGGGTGATTCTGTTTGTTCTCATGTACTGAAAGGGTCACACTCACCTGCTTAGAGCAAACTAGTATGATCCTTCCTATAGTCTTCCTATAGTCTCAACGTAGCCAGGGTGGTAGTCTCCTGGTAAATTCTAACTGTCCCACCCTGGGTGCAGTGGGTATAAAGAGGAGCTGTGCCCAACTAGAAAACATAGAAGTCTTAGTAGATGTATAAGTCAGAAGTTATTCAATCAAGGTGACTTCTGTAACTGCCATACCCTCTAGCAGTGTTTGCAGAGAATAGAGGTCTCATTAGAATGAGACCTTGGCTTAAATAGATTAAGCTGGGAGTGGGCAAAACAGCAAAGCTCCCAGATTAGCTAAACCTATCCTCCAACACTCCTATGACAGGAACTTTTCTCTCTCTCTTTCTCTTCTCTCTCTCTCTCTCTCTCTCTCTCTCTCTCTCTCTCTCTCTCAGGCATTATGGATTATGGTTTGCAATACAGAGCAGATACTGATTGGTTATCATGTATGTTCCTTACTGACTTTCAGCATGCAGTTTTTATCCAGAGGGGTCATTTCTGACAATCACTGTTACAGTGGTTCCTTCTCTATCCCAGCTGCCTTCCCTCAGCATTTCAGGCAGGCTTCCAACTGTGGACCAATCCTCCTGGCCCGTGTTTCTATAGTCCTTGAGTATTAGCCTCATACTGTTTCTAATAATCCCACCAATGAGTGCAGTCTTCGATGTCTGTGTCTCTTCTTCTGACTCATTTCTGACACTCTCCATGTCCATTCATTTAGAAGTGAATTTCATCAGGGAAAGCTTTGGATGAGCAAGGAGTACCACATTTATATCTTTTGCTGGGTAAAGGAGGCTAACCTAACTCAGGACTACATACCTGTGGGCACAGAGCCGAGACACAAGCAGGTAATTTATGACATTTCCTACTTATCCTGTAGTGCTACAAGGTCTTGCAAAGGTCTATTGGAGTAACATGCAATAAGACATCCAACATCTCTTTCCTATCTAACACAGTGATAGAAGCAACATTACTAGGAATAAACAAACCTTCCAGATTAGTTTCTCCACTCTCCCTGAAATGGTGCTTAGCACTCTCTCCTAAGCCTGACCTTAGTACTTCCTGGAAAGGAGTTGGTGACATGTATCCTGCCCACGCATCCTTCACGGGCCTCCCTCTAATAAAACTGAACTTTGATCATGTAGTTGTCAAATGCCAATAACAATCATGCCATTCTTCTAAACTCTGGACTCTTTAAGTACCAACACAGTATACTATTTGTGTCACAGAGATCTTTCTTGATCTTTAAAGTAGATAATGCTTCAGCTATTTAGTCTTTACCATTTTAAATTGAACCTAGCTCAAGCATTACATTTCCTTCCTTGTCACACCCACGGCGGTGTCGCCTGTGTAACAACCAAGGTCTTGGTCCGACCTCCTCAGGCTGAGGGGTTCATGCCGTTCATGGCTAGACCCCCAGGTGTTCCCCTGGCTAACGGCACAAGTCATGAACTTCGCATGGATGATGAAAACGCTCTCATTGCTGCTGACTGGCACCTTTTCTCGCTCTACTATGCTTCTTGATAATATTTCTCACTATCCTAGGCCAGAAGTGCATGCTGCCCCAGGAACCCATTGTTGTTCCTGGAACAAACAATTCTGATGCTGACAATGAAATGGTCTCTGTAAATGTTTTCAATGAGCACAAGAAAGTAAATGTTATTGACTTCACTTCTCTGCCTCTACTTCTCCAGGCAATGATGAAAGTGATAAATTATAAACAGGAGCCAGTCAAGGCCTGAGTTAGCTACATGGAAATTCCACCAGATCCCGAGCCTTATACGGGACTATATGATAAACAAGGAGTTAGGTAGGTTAATTATAAAGGAAGTAAGCCTAGAATTATGCACTGCCCTTCCTGGAAAGGTTAGCTAAAGCACGACCCCCATGGTGCATACTCACTCAGCAAAACAAAAGAAATGTAATAAAGCAGTTACGCCAAGCTGCAGAAACACATTCAAAGAAAAGTGGCAGAGCAATAGATTGGTTAATAGATCATCTGTTAAAACATGATGTAGGCACTGAGTCCTTCTGACCGCATGTACCTGTAAATAGGTATGCACGATTGCTCTTTATGAAAAAGTTGATGTATTGATGGCGTAACCGCAGAACTTTACCAAGAATGTTAATTTCCTTTTTGGACCGCGGCCGTTTTTGCTTTGATTGTTCCTGAATGTGTATAAATAGTGAAGTGGTTCTGAAGTAAATTCCCAGCAGATTCAAACCACCACCTGAGTGTGTTGTCTGTCTGTCACAGCCGAATCTCAGCTGTCCTGCGTACCTTCTCCCTGATTCTCCCTCGGTCTGCGGCTCTCCCAGAGCCGGTCCGCGGCACTTCCTACCTTCTAAAGTATTGTCTGTGGTATCCAGAACCCTCGACAGTCACACCCTTGTCTTCTCCCTGGTCTTTTTCTTCATCGAACCCAATCACCACCCAACCTCCTGGAATAATCTGGTCATTTTAGTTTCAGTAAAAAGCATCAAGGGTTTTGTAGTGAAGCTCCTGGCAAGACACTTTGCTTGAAATTCACATTCCTACAAGTGGTGCCTTACAACACCCGGTGCACCTCTAAAAGACTCTGATTAGATGCAGTTTCTAACCTTTTCTCCCAGTGTTTCCATAAAGCCATAACAATAAAAGACAAAGCAGATAAGTTGAGGATATAAAGGAGGTATGTGGAATGCTTTCACCACCTCTGTATTTCTTCTCTATTTTATTTTAGTCTGTCGTGTTGAAAATAAACCAATCAATTGAATTAGGGCCGGAGCAATAGCCCAGCAGGTAGGGCGTTTGCCTTGCGCGCACCGGCCCATGCCGGCCAGGTTCGATTCTCAGCATCCCATATGGTCCCCGAGCACCGCCAGGAGTAATTCCTGATACAGAGCCAGGAGTAACCCCTGAGCATCGCCGGGTGTGACCCAAAAAGCAAAAAAAAAAAAAAAAAAAAAAACAATCAATTGAATTAAAACAAACCCCAGGAGACACCATACATAAGAAAATTTATACATAAGAAAATTGAGTACTCACATTAAAATTTGCATGGTGGCACTGGATCAGTAGTATAGTGGGTAGAGCACTTGGCTTGCCTGCAGCTTACCTGGGTTCAATTCCCAGTACCTCATATTCCCCTGAGCCTGCCAGGAGTGATACCTATGTGCAGAGCCTATGTTAGTGCTGGGCATATACAGGGTAGGAAGGAGGACAAGGAGGAAGAGGAGGAGGAGATGGAAAAGGAGGCAGAGGAGGAGGAAGAAGAAGCAGTTTACAAGAAATAAAATATGGTACCGATATGACCCAACAATTCTTTTGTTAGGTATGTACACAAAGAAAAAAAAAGATATTCAATCCAAAACATTTATACAAGAATTCATAGCAGCACTATTTATAAATGCCAAGAGGTGAAAATAAAACAAAAATATCCCTCATAGAATAAATGGATATATAAAACATATGTTGTCTATATAACACAATAATATACAGCCATCAAAGTAAATAGCATATTGATATATTTTATTTAAAAATGCACCTAGGAAACATAATTGTATGTGAGAAAAGATAAATATTGAAAGCTAAGCAAGACTAGAAATAATATAGCAGGTAAGGTGCTTGCTGACCCAGCTTCAAGCCTGAGCATCACCAGGAGAGATCCCTGAGCACAGAACCAGAAGTAAGCTCTGAGAACAGCCAGGTGCAGTGCAACATGATAACAAGCAAACAAAAATATATATTATATGATTGCATTTATAATAAGTGCATAGATTTATAAATTCACAGAGACATAGTTTTGTGACTGCCAAGATTTAGGAGAAAGGAGAATGGGGGTGACTGCTTACTATGTAAAGGATGTCCATGCAGAACAATGTTACACAACATTGTAAATGTACTTCATAACACTGTATTACATACTTAATATGGTTACTTGTATTGAATCAAACTTGCAGTCAATATTTTATTATGCTTAATGATAGAAAATTTAGCACAATACCTCAAGCAAGCAAGTGATTAGCCTATTCATCTTTGTTTGTCTTGGAATCTCATATTTGTTTTTCCTTCAGTACAACAAAACATACTTAAACAAGATTATGGTTCCAAGAAACTAGCCTGTGTGTTCTTTATCATAATCGAAGCCCCTGAGAAATTCAAAGGTACATCTAGAGACTTTAGATGTGCTATTCAAAACAGGTACAAATAGAACCTCATCAATATCCCAATATGCTTGTCACTTGTCTTCCCGTTGTTTATCGATTTGCTCAAGCAGGTGCCAGTAATGTCTCCATTCATTGGGAATGAGGTCCATTATTGTTACTGTTTTTTTGCATATCGAATACACCACAGGTAGCTTGCTAGGGTCTGCCATGGCTCTGGGTTCATCCCAGGGGACTCAGTCTTTTCTATGTCAGACCATTGACCATCCCAATATGCTACCATTTTTAATATATCATGAAAGATAGTACTGTTGGTCCATTTTGTCATTCATGAAATGACCTCTGGAAGAGGTCATAGCAGTGTATGGACATTACAGTGACATTTTATAGTGAGTGGGTATATATCCTATCATACGCTATGGGAGATAAAAAGTCTTGACAATTTGAACTTTACTGAACATCTGAAGCGTCTGCTGTGTTTGATGATTCTGCTGAGGTCTTCAGAAAATAGCACCACCCCCATAATCGCCGTGCAAGAGGTGAGTGCGGCATCCTGGATGACACAAAACAACTCAAAATCTATTTCATTTGGATTTACATATTGATTTTTCTGTTGTCACTGCACATTTTCATTTTCCTAATCATATTTTAACTAAATGCAATGGGAAATGTGGTTTTATCTTCTCAAGTGACAGAAAACAGAAAAGAGGCAGTTCTCTGATGGGCATGATGAGAGGCTGGATGTGGGAAAAAGTACCATAAACTGAGAAATATAAGGCGCCTTAGAATTCCTTTGGGACATACATCTTGATTTGTATATTAGAACAAATTAAAACTAGTATATGTGTGTTTTCATCATCATTATAGCTTGGTCATATATTCTGATTTGGACTTGATCTCAGTACAATTAATAATTATTCTTTCTTCACTCCCAAGTATTACCTGGTATTGAAGATGAATTAGATGGAGATATATATATAGATATATAGATATAGATGTAGATTTATATAGATATAGATATATATTATGTAAGGGATTAGATAACATTATACAAACTCAGGCCATCTACTAAGAAGAGCATATATATGGGTCAGAGTGACAATACAGTGGGTAGGGTGATTGACTTCCAAGTGGCTAAACTGGGTTTTATCCCTAGCATCCTATACCGTCCCCTAAGCCTCACAAGGAATGATGCTCCCTAATTTCATAACCAGGAATAAGCCCTAAGCACTCCTGGTGTGGCCCCAAAACAAAAAAGGATGTGATATATATATATATATATATATATATATATATATATATATATATACATATATATATATAGAGAGAGAGAGATGCAATGTATATATAAACAATGTATGTGTAGACACACACATATCTAAATACAAACACCTGTGTCAAATTTACCAACCCCCTCAAGTTAAACTTTTTGATATCGTGGAAGAACAAATAAAAGGATATAAGCCAATTATGCACTGTCCATACAGACATGATAGTCATGCTTCCTATTAAATCACCACATGCAATGAGGTAGGGATTATTAGAGTCAAAAAGACAGGAGATGAGTTATGAGATACTGTGACATGGAATGGAAAACCCATTATTTGAACTTCTGTCATCTACTACACTGACACTGACATTTTCACCTTGAGCGGTGTCAAGTTTATGGTCCCAGATACAAACTTCTAATTCATAGCTTCACTGACACCAGCTAGCTATTTGACTTGAAGTACAAATATTAGCTCATTTGCCTCAATTTTTCTAATTTTCACTCATATGTGATATTAGAAATACTACCTCATTGCTCATTGCAATTACATAAATGTGACTAAGTAAACACACAATTATTACATACCCAAAAATCCAGAGTACACAAATATTGAGAGATTTTAAAAAGAAGGAAAATATCTTTACAATATACAGGGATCCATTAATGCGCAAGATAATGATGTGCATCAGAGGTAGTTGTGGAGAGTATGAAGAATAAAAATCTATGGTTATCTATTTAAAGTTAGAAAGTAAGAGAAATAAAACTTCTTATTGTCATATATACCATTACCATATTGTTTTTCAATGAAAACTAATACATTCAGTGGGTTTATAAATATTCTAATTATTATCAAGCAATTCCATTCATTCTTTAAAATTATTTATCTTTTTGTTGGGCATATTGACTATACCTTATTATCTTATTCTGTAGACTTTTTCATTTCAAGGCACGTCTTTGAAGATGGGTATTTATGTGTAAGAATTTACATATTAGCCAATAAATAAAAATGAAAATTCTCTTGGGATACCAGTAATGGTTTCTATATATCATGAGACCAACTTTCTTATCACAGTCAACAATGAGGAGGCAGAATAAGAACAGAGATAATATTCGATTTAATTGTTGTCTTTACACATTCACACTGACTTCACTGCATTCAAGTTCAATTTTAGATTTGATTTTTTCTTAGTTGAGACTCATTGTAATAACTAGCTAAAATTTAAATTTCTTAAAGCAAAGGGGGCTTTTTTAATGAACACAACAGTTTTAAGCAAACCAAGAAACCAGGTAGGATCCTTTTTTTATAATATCACCACGAGACAGACCAAATGGATTAAACTTTTCAACATCAGGCTTGAATCCCTAAGGTACACTGTAGAAAACAATGTCCTCTGTGACACTGAATCCAAAGTCATCTTCAAAAATAAAACACAATTGACCAAGCAAGTAGAAGCAAAGATAAACAAACGGGACTACACAAAACTAAGAAGCTTCTACAATTCAAAAGAAACAATCACCAAGATACAAAAACAGCCCACTCATTGGGAAAGAAAATTTACCAGTACCCATCTGATAAGGGTTTAATACCCAAGATATATAAGGCACTGGTAGAATTTTACAAGAAAAAATAATCCAACACCATCAAAAAATGGGGAGAAATGAAGAGAAACTTTCTAAGAGAAGAAATTTAAATAACCAAAAGGCATATGAAAAAATGCTCTTTATTACTAATCATCAGGAAAAACACTTTTTAATTGCTATTTTTACCTGTATCCTGAAAATGCTTCATTCTTCTCTGAAATTTTTCTCTTCAAATTTTCTATCATATCACTAAAATTATCTATCCCATTTTCTATTTCATGGTATAGCATACTTTACTAAAAATTAACTTCCAGAGAAGAAAATTTATACTTGTATTTTAATACCCACAGTAAAACAAGTAGATAATTGATGGGTTCTATTTCCAAAAATAATCAGTATTTAAAATTCATTTCTAGTAATAGTTCTTTAAAATATTTTCATAAACAATATGAAATATATTTTAATACACAATACACTTTTTAAACCACAATAATAGTTGACTCTGTATCTGAGAAAAAATTAAAACTTCTTTTAAAATCATTTTTACTTTATAAAACATTGTTTTCAAGGTTTAACTCCATGGTTTATTAAAAAAAAATCACAATTTTGATAAGAATACTATTGTGTGAATTGTAAACAGTTGTCCAAAATGAGGGACCCAAATGATTAAGAACAATTTCATGCAGGCCATCTAGTGAACTGAACATGTGAAACACTGGTAAAGAAGTTTCAGTATCTCCTAAGGAAATACTCTATTTAAAAAGGAGAAAACATTTGTGAGAATCTTAAGTTCATCAAGCCTTATCATTTTTCTCTTTCTTTACCAAATCCTGAAAGGAAGGAATAACCCTTAAATAAAGATTAATGATAAAATTTCAAACTATAAGATAAATCTTTTAATATAGTATCCTAATAAGCTCTAGAGTTATCTAGAATCCACAATAAGCAGATTATTTTATGATACCAACACTGCATTCCTGAAATAAGCATGGCTTCTCTCATCAGAATTTCTTTTTTAAAGAAAGGAACAAAGTGTTAAGGACGGACGTGAGGGAGCAATTCCTGCAGTCTTTGGATATGTAGTGAGTCTTCATAGAAAAGGTCACAACACACAACCAAGTTTCTCGGAGAAGAAAGTTTCTTGGTAAACAAGATAGCAAGAGTCAATCATGTAAAAGAAATACCAAAAAGTTTGAAAGGATTTGGTCTGCCTGGAAAATGTCTAGTTGGTTTGGGTTGGCAGTAGGTAAAGGCTAATTTGAGATAGAGGAAAAGAAATACCTTTTTTTTTTTTTGCTAATCTTAATGGAAAATTAAAACAAGAGGGAGAGAGATGCAGAGACAGAGAGACAGAGAGAGAAAGAGAGGAAACAGGGCTACCTGCTGTTGAGGCAGCCTGGGGGTGGGTGGGAGGGTGGGGTACATTGGTGGTGGAAATGGGGCACTGGTGGAGGGATGGGTGCTGGAATACTGTATTACCAAGAACCAATTGTGAACACCTTTGTAATTGTATGTCTCACGGTGGTATAATAAAAAATTTTTTAAAAAAGAAAATGAACTTAAATTGATATCCAATGACATAAAACAAAAAAAGAAAATTAATTTTCCATTATTCTTTAACAAATATTCAAGGAGTGAGTATTGCCCCTTCAATACACTAAGTCCTTAAACATAGAACAATAAAGAAGGTTCTGCTCACAAATATACACAGAAATAAATGGTCGTTGTTCAGCATGCTCTTATATACATTAGAGAAGCGCCAACAAATCTCTAAGGTGCAGAGGAAGGGGCAAAAGCTCTCTCCCAGGTCTGATCATACATACTTTCAGGGAACATGGAATCTGGGCTCTCAAGTTAATGTGAGTTCTCACTGACCCAGTGGAGCCTGGAAGGTGAGGGTGGGCAGTAATTTATTGTACCTATATTATAAGAAGTTTAATGCCCGTGACCATTTAGTAGAACTAATTACTTCTAGATGAAAAAAAATTATAAATGATTTCTGTAAGTTGAACAGATGATATTCCTTTGTACAGAAAAGTTGGACAAGCACATATAATTTTAAAGTCTACTTCACCCTAATATATTTCTAAAGATAATAAGGCAGGAGGGACCAGATAAGGATATTAAGGATGCCAATATATTGTGTCACACAAACCAGACTCAACCTATTCAACTAGGGTACCTTTATGTGTCCATGGATGACCTTCCAAGGGTCTCAGAAACATTACTTCTACCCCACATTATGCATTTCCCAATATATGAACACCATAGTTAAATGAAATATAGATTATGAAGAATCACTTCAGACCTTTTAATATTGAGACATTATTAAACAGGATAGAGATCTAAATAGCTTTCTTTCAAATACTCAGGATATATCTTTGGTGATATTAAAATCTTCCCAGTTCGGTGAGACTTTTAAAAGTAAGACAGGGAATTGGCCTAGTAATTCAAGTTCAATTATTATCCCAATTCTTGATCCCTCCCTCCTTGGACAAAAATGCAAATAAAAAGAAAAGTATGAACCATGTCTTTCTTCAATTATGAAAAAGCTGTTAATGTCTACATGTCTTGGCAGGTGACAAACAGGATGAAGAAAACAATCTCAAAATGTTATTAGAGAAAGCTCAAAGAAATAATAGCTGTGAGGTTATTAACAAGAGTCTATTCTCATTTCATCTATAGGGATTACAAAAACATATGCTATGTATCCCACTTAACACTGAGTTAGAAATATAAAAATGTTTAGTGTGGTGCTGGAGCAATGTAAAGTGGACAGGGCATTTGTCTTGCATATGGTCAACTGGGGTTCAATCCTTGACACCTCATGTGGTCCTGAGCCCCACCAGAAGTGATCCCTAAGTGTAGAACTGGAAATAAGCCCTGAACACTGCCGGGTGTGGTCCAAAAATACATAATATTTATTTACTGACTTATAATGGGTCTCCTTGCAGTATTCTGGGGGCCTAGGGTGTCTCTCCTGGAGAGAGTCAACTAACTCAATGGTGTTAGGACAGACGTTTTCCATGCTTGCACATGCCTTACTGCTCAGGACTGGATCCTTGTCAGGCTGGGAGAGAAGAGAGTAATGTGGGATTCCAAGGATCAAACATCAGTCTCATGCAAGAAACATATTCTAACTAACCCTTTGAGTTATCTCCCTCACTCCCAATGCTTAAGTACATAGTTATTTAATAGTAGATATTTTGAGACCAAGAGGATTAGCCAAAGGAGATGTTCCAGCACTCAGCACTTGGTGCTACTGCAGAATGAATATTCTGAGCACATGATCTAGGAATATGTAAGGCGCCAAGGAAAAGAAAGTCCCCACTTTTCCTTATTTGCCAATTTTCAAATAAGAAACAGAAGTTCATATGGGCTTATACATACTTAGAGGAGTACAGGAGGAAGAATTTAGAATATATGTTCTTAGAGACTTTGTTGAAGAACTAAAACAAACAAGAGGAGAGGCGGCTTAAGTACATCTCTGACTGTACATTTTTCTTGTTGCCTTTCCTCTCCTGGGATCTGAATATTTGGGACTTGTTCTTCACCATGTAGAGAGACAAATCAGGAATATTGTCAGGCAGACCCCTTACTTTAAAACAACATTCACTTTTCTAAAAGGTCTTGCAAAATAGCATTTATGTACTGCTGGAATTTTTTTGAGGGGGGATGCTCAGCAGCACTTGCACAAGGGGCTCCAGGACACTCCTGGCCCCCTCTGAAGGCTTGATAGTTCAGTTCTCAGGCCCATGGTGCTCAGGGTCACCAGAGCTGCACCCTACAGTGCTGCAGTATAAAGCAGTTGGAGCTGCGGTACCAGGGATCGAACTCAAAGCCTTGTTACAGTTCTTTGATCATTCTCTGCTTTCCCCATTACTGATATTTTTCAATTTAATGAAGAAGGCCTTTAGAACATATTCAGTGCCTAGTAGATAATATTTTTACTGTCATTGGTAAGGATTATTATTGATATTTTATTATAGGCAATCAAATAAAGGAAGATATTAAATACTTTAGTAATAAGACATTAGAAATTCTGATTTCCCCAAAGCATAGCCCAGATACCTTATAATAACAGAACATCACTATTAGAGGGTTTTAAACAAGGTTTATAAGAGGCATACAATGCTATAAGCTCATGTGTTAAAAAGGATAGGAAAAGTTCTACAGGAAAAGACCACAGGAAAAATATTACCAAGAGACAATTCAGTCAACTCTTAGCAATAGTTCTCATTATAAGGTGTTGATTCTTTTGTAGTGTATAATTTAAAATGCATACATATGAGTATAAATTTTAAAACCAGTCTTAACGTGTAGGTCATACAAAAGTAGGTGGTAGACAAGACTTGACAGAGTCAATAGCTTGCTGGTTTGACTGAATTAGAATCACTAATATATTTTATATTAGGAAAAGCATATCACTTGTAGAGACTTACTCATTCATGCACGCATCTTTATTGCCTATTTTTAATCTAGGTTTTGAGCCACACAACAAGCCAGATGACCCCCCCAACTCCATCGGGCTGCCATTTTCCACATCCAGACTTCCCTCTCGTCAGAACTCCACCCAGCGACAGCCTATCACAGCCCATCTCATCAAGTTCCACCCTGCAGCAGTTTTTTTTTTCAATCTGGCCCAGGTATGCTGATCCAGAAACTTACAGACATGGGGCAGAGTTGCTACTTGCTCTCCCTGTGTCCAGCCGCTCACGAGGCACCCGGGAGGGAGGGGCTGGTTCTAGCCTGGCCCGCCACCCCAGCAGAGCCGCACAACAAGCCAGATGACCTCCCCCCCACTCCATTGGGCGGCCATTTTCCACATCTGGATTTCCCTCTCCTCAGGAACTCCACCCAGCGACAGCCTATCACAGCCCATCTTGCGGCCGTGCAGTTCATCTATAAATACTATATTTAGAGGTGACTACAAGTGTATACCACCTGCATGCAAGCCTGGCAAGCTGCCCGTGTTTTATTTGATATGCCAAATACCAGTAACAATTATATTAGTTCATTCCCATGACCTGATGGAATGGATTGAGGCTCTTTATGTTCTTGGAGCAAGCAGATGCCCTTGGGCTCTACTAGCATGAGACAGGACATATGGAGATATTACTAGTGCCCTAGCAAATAGATGATCAACAGGAGGATAGTGATAGTGATAATCTAGGTTTTAAGTGTCTCTATTATTTCTAGTTTTTTAAAAACAATGTTGCATGAGGCCAACCCTGGCCTGGCAAACAAAGTCACCTAAGCACCAGCAGGTGTGACCCAGGAGGTACCCACGCATTTATAGGGAGGCCCAGGTAATCCCCAGTATCACAGGGTTTGAGCAGCTCTGCATCCTCAGACTATATCATTAAACCTCTGTCCTAAGTTGCCTGAAATTTACTGGGACAGGAACCTAGGCCTCCCTGCCCACCCTTTGGGCAGGCCCCCAAAATACATTTGTAATTGTCAACATTTGTTTCATGAGAACCAAAAAACATGAAAAAATATCATCAGTGCTATAAATTCTCTTGAAGAAACTACCATATTAAAGTTTAAATATATGTTTTCTTATTTATATTCTCATAATAAGAGTTTTATTTTAAGAAATCATAACTGCATTATTTAAAATTATTTAAAATCTGGAAATACAAAGCTGACTCCCTTCACAAAGAACCTCCTAACCTGGGTGTCTCTTCACAAACCCCAAGCCTTCGGAGAGCTAAAGAGTGAAACTGAGAGAATATTGTAGAAAAACTAGAATCAGGGATCTGATGCAGTGTTTGACTAACTTTGTGTACTGTGCCCTTCATGGTTTATATCTGACACCTCAAGAAATCAAGAATTGCAGGACTGGGATTACGTTCTCTTATATGTAGATTCATTACAAATTTTTTCATTCAACCGCATAACTAGAGTCTAGTATTACACCTGGCACATAGTAAACTGCCAATAATTATTCTGCTCCTTTCTCTTTTATATGGGATGTGTGTGTTGTGTGTGTGTGTGTTCATGCACATGCACAGCCTTGAGTATGTGTGATGGGGTGGGTGTAGGTAGTAACAGGCAAATAAAAAAAATATTCAATAATACACCAAAATAGAGGATTTCTATCTAGCTAAACAAAACAAAACAGGGTTTGGTGCTAGATGATTACAGGAGATGGGTCTCCTTTGGATAAAGTAGTTGGTGAAGGTTTCTGCAGAGGGTTGGTGTTCAGATGGGGCCTTGCAGATTGAGGAGTCAAGCAGGAGAACTCACAGGGAAATTGTTCCAAAATAAGGACTAGCAAGTACAATCCTAAGGCAGAATTTCCTATGCTCAGTTAATTGTCAGAAAATCATGTTACTTTAGCAAAGTAAGTCTAGGAAAGAAAGTCATAAGATGAAATAAACAGAGTCTATAGAATATGGAAAGTCAAGTGAATGCACTCTCCAAAATTTGAATTTCTTTGGAAGAGCAGTGGGAAACCATTGAAAAACACTCAAGCACCTTCAAGAGTTTTGGCTTTGCAGCATAATAAATTAATCAAAACAATAAAGGGTTCATTTAAGCATAGTGATTTACCTTATTTTTAACTAAGTCTCTCTAGTAAGATTAATGGAGAAATGGCATTTAGAATAACCCTCAGTGTGACTGTGGACTCTGTATTTGAACACTCTTGATTGACAATGCTGAAATCTCTGCTCACACGCCCCATGAGGCCCTGTTGTAATTTTAGTAATCACCATGGTGATTCAACCACTCCTACCAAAGTGAAAAAGACATTGTCATCCCCTGTGATTTATTGTGCTCTCAACACTGACAGTGTTAGGCAGGGGGAAACAAGCCCCAATTTAGAATTATCATACAGATCTTAGCCCCCCTGGGACTGGGGCATTGGTTGTTGTCAGGCCTTCTTCAAACATTAACACTAACTCCTTGGAGCAGCTTTTATCATTGTAATTATAATGACCACATGCTGTTAGCATAGAAGGTCAAGACCACACAAGAAACTAAATTTTCACACTCTTTCAGGTGTTCCCAGTTCAAGGAAATTCATATTTATTCAGCACTACTGTGAGTGCTGTTCTAGGTGCTGAACTTTGAGACTTCCACAAACAAGAACTGTTTTCACAGAGCCTATAGAGGAATTAGGTAGAATTCTAGATTACCATATAAACAAATAACACAAAATTAAAGAACTATTTTAGAAAAATAACTCCTCATTATAGCCTTTTCTTTAAAATGAATCATTTACCAGGATTTGGGGTAGTAAATACAAATTAGATCTATCTCTGCTCCAAACTTAAAAAAAAAGCAAAGTTCAAAGGTAGCAAGATATAAAAATAAGGATTATGTGTACAATGTTTTATAAATATGATAAAAAATAGTCCATTTTTCAATGCAGTCTTGTTAAAAATTATCACACTGAAATTCAGAACAAAAGCATGGTTAAATTCATATTTTTCTTATCAATTTACTCTTTTAAAATTATAATAACATTAGGTTACACAATTATCTACATTTTAGTGTACAATTTCTTTTTTTTTCCATCAAAGGTTTTTTATTAATTGCCCATTTCTTTTTTTTTAACATTTTATTATACCACCGTAAGATATACAATTACAACGTTGCTCATGCTTGGGGGCCTCGGTCACACAGTGCCCCAGCACCCCGCCCTCCACCAGTGCTGCTCAACCACCACCCATGTCCCCAATTCCCTCCCCCCTCACATCCCACCTAAATGGCAGGCCCTTTATCTCCTCTCTCTCTCTCCCTCTCTCTCTCTCCTCCTTCTCCCACACATTGTGGGCTGCACTACGTACATTTAGTGTACAATTCCATGCCTCTTCAAGTATATGTTATGATAATACAGCCATTACCAAAGTACCTATATCGCTCCACCACAGTGAGACTCATTCCCTTTCCTTTTCTCCCTCTCTTCCTCTCTGCAATGACTCTTTGCTATCTGAGTTCTTAGGCTTGTTTCCACTGGTTTTGTCTGTCCTTCTGATTTGTTGTCACCTTCTGACTTACATCACTTAACATAATCCTCTCCAGTTCCATCTATACTGCTGCAAAGGTAATATTTAATTTATTTATGAGTCTGCTCATACTTATACACCAACATGGTGACTATATAATCAGTTATTGGGACTGGAATGACAGTACAGCTGGTAAGTCATTTGCTTTGCATGAGGCCAACCCAAGTTCATTCCCAGCAGTCCAGGAGGTCTCCTGAGCCCCAGTAGGAGCAATTTCTGAGTCCAAAGCCAGAAGTATCCCTGAGCACTGCTGGGTGTGGCCCACAAACAAATAAACAATTGTCACTCCAGTGATCTCCTAACACTTCTCATGGGAAGTTCCCCAAATTTCTTCATTTAAAAGCAAAAAAGCAAAACTCACAGAGGTTTAGTCAGATGTCCCAAGTTAGATATAAAAGAACAACTTCCTTTATGCCCAATCCAGTTCTTCCATAAAACAAAAGATTATCTTAACATGGGCATGTAACGGACATCACCATCTCTCTCAATAGTAACTTTACGAAGTTATCACTTGTATCACTTGTCTTCCCATTGTTCATCAATTTGCTCAAGTTGGCACCAGTAACATCTCCATACTTCCTGTCACGTGTTAGTGTAGCCCAAGGGCATCCCCACGCTCCAGGAACACGAAAAACCTCAAACCGTTTGTTCAAGTCATGGGAATGAGGTCTATAACTGTTACTGGTCTTTGGCATATCAAATACAACACGCTCTGCCATGTGGGTAAGCTTTTATACAAATATAATATACAAAGTTATATTAAAAGAAATTTATGAAATCAATTGCTGAGAATGTTACTTCTTTGTAGTATTGTAGTAATTGTAAAAGATGGTCATAAGAGATTGGAAAGATACTATATCAGCTAAAGTGATTGCCTTGCAAGCAACGTATCTTAATTCGGTCCCTAGGATTATATGCCCCTCAAAATCAGTATGAGAAATGACTCCTAAGAACAGAGCTGGAAGTAGTCCCCCAAACAACACTGAGGTGTAACCCCCTCCTCCTTTAAAAAAGTGGCCACAAAATTTACATAAATAGAAAAAAATCAAGTTAAAACCTGAATGACAAATATCAAAAAATGTCAATCCTGCTTGTTGCCAATATCCCAAGTTAGATGTAAAATAACAACTTCCCTTATGCAGGATTTAACTAATTACAAATGTTTTGTATATATGTGTATGGTCTTCTACCTAGGAATAATAACAATAATAGTGAAAAAAGAATGTTTATATGCAAAGCATGATACTAAAATCTATATAAGTATTATTATATTTAATGGTATCTTAAGAGAAAATTGCTAATCCTCATTGATCAATAGGAGAAACATTTATCCTAGAAATAAAGGGCAGATGCATCCTGATTCCTTCACATTCCAAAACTGAAAACCAGACATATGTTCAGAGACAGAGTCAGTGAAAATTGAGACATTTAATTCATGTTCACAGATTGTAGTCAATTCTGAGCACCCTAAGAACTGACTTCTTTAGCACCAAAGCACAGACTTTCTAAAAAATAAAAAGTACAGGACTCTATAGTTAGCAAGAAGAAGAAGGAATCTGAAGTTGATCATCCTCATTTATTATTTCAGGTTCTTCTTGAAACTGTGCATGGATGTACGCAGGATTATGCTTAGTGTCAGTTGATGGAAGAACAATGTGATTGTCATACAGTTCCTCTGTATGGATGTAATTCTAGATTCATGAGGCCACTACCATTATTGGGGTGAGCAATCTGCCAAAGATTTACTATTGAAGGGTTTCTATAAGAATTTCACACACAATATAACGTGAATCTCCAGGAGTGGACTATGCTACGCATGTTCCAAAACCAACTTGAAACAAACTCCTATTGTTTTATGACACATTTAAAAAGTAGGAATCACCCTAGGCTCCAGAGGAAAGAAATTGAGTGGAGGAGAGGGGATAAAGAGACAGATGAGAAGCAACAGAGGGAAGGGCTCAAGGAGTTTCAGGTACAGTGCTGATGCTAAGGAATCCAAACCACAGAGCTAAATATCCAAAACAGAGTCAATAGCACCAGCTAATGGTAATGATGCAAAGAATGGAGGTGTAAAGAAAGAGGAGAAGAAAAACTAGTAAAATAACTACTTAATTGATTGACAATCAAAGCTGTCAGGAAACAGGGAATTTTGTTAAAGATTGAAGGTAAAGGTAATAAACAAGAGAAACTTTCAGCAAAGTAAATCTAGCATATTTTGCTCACTACCAACTAGCCAGGTCCTTCTGAAGAAATCTCCTTTCGTTTCTATCATTACTCAAAATAACCCTAGCCAGAGAGCCATCTCATGGGAAGTCAAGAACAAAGGAACATGGGCCATCCTGACCAAGGCGAGTGGATGATTGAATTGCATTTATGGCTTCAAAAAAAAAAACTACATAAAGAGTATTTGTATCTTCTATTTAACATACTTTCAGAGGTGCTCTGAAGGAGTGCACATAGCAGCAAGATAATCTCAGTGAAAGCAGACTAAGCAAAAGTGGGGTTTGTATTAAAAGACTATTGGGCAGGGATATGGTTTTAGTCTGATTGAAAACCTCCCAAGTAGGAATCAATTCCACATTCACCCCAAAAGTCCTGTGATTCTTGCTGTTTTCACATTCTCAAAAAACCTTGATCACCAAAGACCAGGACAACTGGTAATTCTAGCTCAATCTTTTCACTGCCTTATTCCAATTCAAGGTCTGCAAAGCATTATTCCTAGTTATTTTAAATTGTTTCTTTATAAGATGACTTCAACCCATCTATCGTTTATCAAAGGTCTTTTTTCTCTCTTTCTTAAAATATATTTTCCTTAATGAAAACAAGCAGGTCCAAATCCAGAGACAGAGCACATACACTAGCGGAAAAGCCTCTTTAGGCACACTGATGTCACGTTTATTAGTTTCCTGTGAGCTGCAACCCTCCCAGCTTTCAGATACAAACACTAGGACCAACCTGAAAACTGTCTAGCATGTGCAGAACAAAAAATATCAAGCTAGAACAAATAAGCAATTCTGGTCTGGGAATGCAGTCTGGGATTTGCCCTTTCAAAGGGCAGCGGTCTAACAGCTTGTCAGTTAGCCTTTTGAAAGGCCAGAAACCAGAAAAGTAGACCACTGGGTGTGGGTCACTCCACAGAAAACAAGCCACGCTCCTATGGCTATTTGCAATGCAGGAAGAAGCTCCAAGCCCGGCGCAAACTCTCCTTCTGCGGCACCAGGATGGAATTTCAAAGCAAGTCTAGAAATGCTTGATCTGAGATTAATTTTTTTAGGATTATATTCCAAGGAAATAAGGTCAATTACCAAGAAAATAATGTAGGCACAAAAATTAATTTAGGGATTATTGAGAATCATTTATAGACACACACACACTGACATTTTTAGTCAGAACAGAATAATTATATCAACAGTGGTATGCCTATATTAGAGCCATAAAATTTTAATGTCATAATGGTTGAATATAGGATACGTCCCATGCTTTGGCAAACCCATCCCACAGAAGCCTCATAACATCTCTTGCATTCTATCCTGATTTTATATGCTAGATGATAGAGCCTTACAGAGATTAAAATGAATTGCCCAAGTAACATACTTCATGAGTTGTAGAAAGCTGATACATGACAAGGACTTTTAGATTCCAGAGTCAAAATTAATTTGTCCTGAAAAACTTTTAAAAATATATATTATATAAATTCAACATATTTTGTTCTTTCAATGATAGCAGCATCTGTTTTAGCTGAAATTCTGCCTATATTTTGATAGGTGTATTTGAAACCTGGAGACAATTATTTCTTTCACTGAACCTAGAATCTAAGCAACAGTAATGAATAAAAGCCATGTATCCTAATAGTAAATACTTTAGCCAAATTAATCTAAAATAGCTGTCTAAAATGATTAATTTCCAAACCAAAGTTTCACAGTTTCTAATTCCTCTGGTCTGCACAGAATGTGCCTCTAGATTTTATTTTACTCTCCATTTATCCTGTTTTGAGGATATATTATCTTTAAATAAGAAGGCAAGTGCTATTTGAGCAAAGGCTAGGGACACATTCTGTGCCCTTAATACAAATAATTTTAAGCAATTTGACAGATAGAGTGCCATTACATCATTTCAGATACTAATGGGCATAATAATTCTTCAGTTTCCTCCTGAAAGAGAGCTCTAAAATGAGACAACTGGAGTGAAAAGAAAATGTCAAGTTATTTATGGATTTCATTGCCACTTTATGATACATAGACAGCAGGTAGTTCCTATTGGGGACCCTGTGTCTGCCTTGCCCTTGTCTGTGAGGATAATGTGTTGTTTTTTCATGAGTAGCATCTTCTACCTCTTCAGGTACCTATTCCAGAATGTACTTGAAACCATCCTTTCCTGATGCCAGAGCACATGATTAGCTGAAACCAACTTAGTCCCAATTTAGGTAGTAACATTAGAATAAAAATCAATATAATCAGTGTGTTACCCTCTCTGGCCACAGGAAACTCAAGCTAGATATTTGACACTAAGCAGGTGATTCCAGGTCCAAGAGAGTTGATGCTTGGCCTTTACTGGAAAGAAAATAGAATCCTTGGCCACTTAGGAAAGAAAATAGAATCTTGATAACTTCTAACTTGATAAGAAAGCAATTTTTATCAAGCTACAGCCACTGCTTTTCCTCAAGGTACTGAATACCCGCTTAGTTCTTCCAAGGCAGTGCTTCCCGTACTTTCCGGACAGTGGCCCTCTTCCCACTTTGGTTTACTCCTGTAATTCCTCTGTTCTACCTGTTGGTGCTTTAGTCTCCTGCTATGACTCCCCATTTATGACATTTTCACCTGTGACACCCTTGAAATATTCTGGGGACCCACGAGGGGCCATATGACCTCCAGTTTGGAAATGCTGTTCTAATGTGTGTGCTGAACAAGAGCAGTCTCCATCTGTAGATGAATGAAGTAGCGCTACCACATCCACTTCATAATCCAATGCAGTAACTCTGAAAGTTAAAATAAGGTTATTCTCTGGAAAAAAAGTCTCCTTATGCGATAAAAATTATAAATTCATCAACATATTTTCAATTAGAGTTCTTATCACTGTTCTATCAAGCAAACTTTTTGGTGAAGCAACAAAATAGGTATCAAAATCTATTTTTATATTTCTCTCCAGTATCCATATATCTGAAAACAGTTTGTATTCAAGTTGTTGAGAGTTTGAACTGAACTTCAAATTGAACTCCAAAATATTAAAAATGAAAAAGAAATAAAGAAAACCCAGAAACAAAGACTTAGAAGTGCATTAGAGGTCATCAAGACCTTTGGGAAATTTGCCTAAATATTAGATTTAAGTGATGAAATAAAAATCTGGTGTTTATATCTACAAGACAACTTTCTATTCCTGAGGCATTATGAATGTTATTCAGTTACTAAAACAATCATCTTAAAGCAAATATAAAGCTAGAGACTGAATAAAAATATACATTGTGAGTATACTTTAATTTTTGTAAAACAAACAGTTTTCACAAGTCTTTGGGCATATCCTTGAAGTTAAAACAAGTTCTCCAGGCCTGTAACATACTTCACTCTTTTCTCCTGGGAACACTGAGTCTAGATTAGATTTCAGTTCAATTCTTGCTTCTTTCTCTGACTCCTGCCACTTAGGTTATGTTCATCTGTTGTGTACTTTTTACTGTCTACTGCAGCAGTTGTTAACAGATGGGCTTGGCTCCCAGCTAAAATATGAGATATTTGCTCTAGGTATTTATTTGCTTTAGATGCTTATAGCCTCTCTGATTAGTAAGCACCAAACAGTTAAGACTCTACAGAAAAGACTCTACCTTTTTAACTATTAGCTATAATATGGTACTACTATGTCTTAGTTCTGTTCTACTAAGCACACACATAATGTATATGTCTTCATTTCAAGTTCTGCTATTAACATCCCCATTTTATAGCTGATAAAACTAAGTACCAACTTAAAGGTTACAGAAGTATTAAAAGGCTGGAGTTTAAACTCAAAAGATGTGTCTCCACTCCTCAGGGTTCTGTCACTATAATAGAATGTTCCAATGCTTACTTTTCAAGTGCCATCCAGTTTGAAACTGTGAGTTTTCGTGTGTGTGGTTCAGATAATGAATTCAATGTAAATAGTAAGATGACTTGTATAAAATATATCTTGTATATTCTTTGAGAAATTTGAATATTAAGTTAGCATGTCTTACACATTTTAGCAGATCATTAAGTTATATTCTAGTATAATTGGTATTCATGTAAAAATGAATGAAATCCACAGCAGTTGTATAAATTTAAAAAGGATGGCAAAAGTCATGTTAAATTCACTGTCTCACTGTCTTCCCATTCATCATCAATTTGCTCGAGAGGGCACCAGTATCACTATATCACTGTCTTCCCGTTCATCATCGATTTACTCGAGTGGGCACCAGTAACATCTCCATATGACCTGTCTCATGCAAGAGTAGAGCCCGGCGCCAAGGAACATTAAAGAGCCTCAAACCATTCCATCAGGCAATGGAAATGAGTCTATAATTGTTACTGGTATTTGGCATATCAAATATGACACGGCAGCTTTCAGGCTCTGCCATGCGGGTAGCATACTCTTGTAGTCATTTCAAATTCCAGCATTTATTGATGAACCCGGCACGCTGGTCTGCTGGGTGGAGTTCTGACGAGAGGGAAGTCCGATGTGGAAAATGGAGGCCCTCATGGAGTGGGGGGGGTCATCTGGCTTGTTGTGAGGCTCTGCTGGGGTGGCAGGCCAGGGCGCGAACCCTCCATTCCTTTTGGGCACTTCATGAGCGGCTGGGCATAGGGAGAGCCAGTAGCAGCTCTGCTCCATGTCTGTGAGTCTGTGGTACCAGTAACATCTCCATATGTCCTGTCTCATGCTAGTAGAGCTAAAGGGCATCTGCTCACTCCAGGAACATAAAGAGCCTCAAACTATTCCATCAGGTCATGGGAATGAGGTCTATAATTGTTACTGGTATTTGGCATATCAAATATGATACGGGAGGCTGAAAAAACAGTGCTCTATTAGTAAAATTTCAAAATCCCTTTTAAATAGTTTCTGTGCATTATTTGTATATATATATATATTTTTTAAAAAAAACAAGATCATAGAGTGTCAGAAGGTTATAGAAATAATTCCTGGGCTAATCCTTTTCTTCATGCACAGTTTTGAAAAGTTGCTTATTTCTTTGTCCTTTAAATATTTAAGCTTCTCCTTTAAAGTATCACATTGGTCTGGCATAAACCCATGCAAAATGTTAGACAAAAAAAAGTATGTCAAAACAATATTAAGTGTTCATATCATTTCTTCTAGATATCATTCAATGAGTTTTTTCTGAGATACAATTTTCTGATTAAAATGAAGCTGATTAAAAATAAATTAAAAGTAAACATGCACAGATCATTCTCCACTATGATCTGATATGGAGGTAGGACAGAAATGCTTTATTCTATTCAGCCTAATGCTAACCATGCTGGTAAAACCTTGATAATTATATGAAGCAATAGGGAGTCCTTGGAGTTCTTAATTTATTGAATTTCAGACATGAAGACAATCAGTGGTTACTGGACTCAAACAACTTTTTGCAATACCCAAATGTGTACTTTCATGGTTGTGCCCAAATACCTGACATCCCATATCTATATTATTCTAAGACATCATTAGTGGTTTCAAGGATTAATACAAAGTATATAGTTATGCTGAAGTCAAAGCAAAGATGTTACTTTAAAATAACAGAATCAGTGCTTATCAAGGGAATCCAAATCAAGACGAAAATGAGATATTATTTCATACCTGGATAATAGCACATGTCAAAAAATACTAGAAACAATCTGTATTTGCATGGATGTGGTGAAAAAGGAATTCTCATTTGATTGCTGGTGCCAATATTGTCTGGTTCAACCCCTATGGAAAATGGTGTAAATTTTTCTCAGAAGAGCAGGAATTGAGCTGTCATATGACTGAGCAATCCTGTTTCCTGGTATCTATCTACCTTCAAAAGAAGGACACACCAAGCATTCATTCAAAATGACATATACACACTCCATATTTATTGCAGCTTTTAGCACAACAGCTAGAAATCAAACTAGGTGTCCAACAATATATGAGAAGATTATGAAGGTGTGGTATATATACACAATGGAAAACTATGTAGCTGCAAGGAATGATGAATTCATGAGATTTGCTGCAGTCTACATGGAACCTGAGAGGATGTGTCAAGTGAAGTAAGGCAGAAAAAGGACAAACACAGGACAAACACACTTATCTGTGGTATATAGGATAGCAGGACAAGAGAATGCAAGGCTAGTTAAAGGGGAGATATCCAGATCATCCTTAACCTCAGTATATAGGAAGAGGACAGGAAAGGAAAGAAATTAAAGGAAGAAAAGGTTGACAGAAAGTAATGAGGCAGGGGCCGCAGGCACATGGATAGTGTTGAGGTATACTACACGCATAAATCTAAACCACAGAACCAACCACACTTAAATCATGAGATCCAAATTACAACAACTAGACTTAAGGGGCGCCTGTCATGGAGGCAGCCTGGGAAATGGGAGAGAACCTGGGGACACTGGTGGAAGGACTTTGACACGAGTGGTGGGATTAGTGCTGGAACTCTATGCCTGCAACTCAACTGAGAATAACTTTTTTAAATCATGGTGCCTTGATAAAAACATTTGTAGAATAACATCTTAAACAGGGATGAAAATGTTATGCAGATTTGGAAAAATGCTATGATACACCAATCTCTATATGTTTTTAATATACTTGAATAAATGTTTTAATTAAAAATAACAGAAATCATTTTAAAAGCTTGGCATGATCCTGCTTGCTGTGTATCCATAAATATAGACTTATATGCCTTAAACATTTTAATTCTGAGCCAGAGTGATTGCGTGGTGGGTAAGGTACTTGCCTTATAGAGGATCAAACTGAGCCAAGTTCCATTCTCAACACCGCATCTGTACCCCCAAGCATGGTCAGGAGTGATCCCTGAGAACAGAGCCAGGAGTAAACCCTGAGCACTGCCAGATGTGGCCCCCAAAACAAATAAGCAAAATATCATTTTTAATCTAAGCTGTACCTATGGCATCGATAATATCAGATCTCTCTTAATAGTACTATGGAAGACTGCACACTGGGAACAATATATTTCAGGTTAAAAATAATTGCTCTTTGGCTGGTCGCTGGGAGTCAGAAACTTTCCTGTTTTATAACCAGGTGCATTTATCACTAAAGTATGGCTGTGAACACGAGACACTGGAAGAGTCAATTTGCCCCAGTGAAAGTTGATTCTGGAAATGTACAAGTAAAGTATATCAAATTAAAGCAAATCAGCTGGAATCCACGACTTCAGTTCATTTTTCACCAGAGGCTTTTATCCACACTTAGGCTAGATAAACCATTTTCCAGGTGCCATTCCTTCTGGGATACTATCCTCACCTTGCCTCTGAGTTACTCCCCTGTACCTCCTCTGTTTTTTTTTTGGGGGAGGCTTAGGAGGGTGACGCCCCAGAGGTACTTGAAGGCTGTAGGGTCACTGTAGGGCAATCTTCATCCCAGCAGCATGAGCCTGAGAGAATGGCGCAGAGATCAGGGGCCTCCTTCCCAGGCGGCCTGTCTGCCAGCCCTTTGAGCCATCCCATGCCTCCCCCTGTACCTCCTCTTCTGTGTTCCTAAACCTACCCGTTCTTCGAGGGTTGGCTTAGATACCACGTCCTCGGGGAGCTTGCTCAGAACCTTCAACTCTGGCACTCCTGACTCTCTCCACTCCTGGCAGGTATCACACGGTGTTGCAGTAGCTTCATGCTGCAGTTCTCTCTGGATGACCCCGTTTGGATGGACCCCACTGTCTTGTTCACTTTGTATCCTCTCCCAGTGCCTGTCATATTCTGGCTGTGGAATGGCGTATTCCCTGCACAATTGCTGACCCTTCAGTACCTTCTCTGCTGAGGTTTGACATTATCAGCTTGTATTGGGATCACCACCCCAAAATTAGAGGGAAATCCAAGACAGTCGACTTGCATGTGACTATTCTGTAAGATCCAGACTTCTGGATTCTTGGATTTCTTCTCTATTCCTGACACTGTGTTGGCAACTCTGTGGCCCTACTCCCCTAGCCAGAAAACCAGGATGCAAATAAGAATCAACAGTTACACACCCTGAAAACAAGAACTATGCTAATCACCTCCTTCCTCAGAAAGAAGTGTAGTGGTTTCCTGGTTTTATCTTGCCCCCTACGCCTTCTCCCAGATTCTATAAGAAGGTGCTGTCTGCCTCAGAGGAAGCCAGAAATCATCATCTTGACAAATGAAGAACTGTTTTAACTGGATATAATGGGAGCTTGTTTTTGTGAATTAGGGTTATGGCTCTATTTTTAAATAACACATAGATTTATTTTGAAGTTTAAATGTTAATTGTTAAGAATAGAATAAGAGTACGGAGAGTGGAGTGGGAGAGAGAGAAAAAGAGGAAGAACCGATTTTAAAGTACAGGCCTCAAGAATGATTTTGAAACACCCCAAATCTTCTGGGTGAGCTATTTGACTGAGAACACAGAAAGAGGTATAGTTTGGCACCAGAGGTGCTGGGAGAGTTTCCACAGCTTCAGGGAGGGTCAGGCTTTTTCTACTTAGGTTTTCAATTATTAGATGGGGCCCAACCACCTGTAGTATGGAGGGCAATTTTAGTCAAAATCTACTGACATCAGTGTCAGTGTTTACAGAAATGTCTGGAACTTCTTGCTACTACCATCCCCTGGATCATTCCAGCACCCAGTTGCAGCAGCAGCAGAGGAGAGAGACACTTTAGGAGGAGTTTTGGCCCAAAGTATCTGGAGACCATGTTGACACCTAAAATTAAACATCATGGGAACTAATGACATACCCCATACATTTGACATATAAGTGTCATTTTTTCTAAACTCCCGGTCTCCCTCTAGCCTAGCTTCTTAATGAATTAAGAAAAGTAAATTAAGAAAAAAATTAAGATATTCGTAGAAATAAGTGAAGATTTATTCTTAAATAGATTTATGATTAATTATAAACAAATGTTGCTTTTGCCTCCCTAATTATATGCCTATATAGACAGGTCATATAGATTTTCTTAGCAAAAAAATTTGTTCGTGGGTGGGAAATTTGTCACAAGTGAGTCCTCTGTGAAATGTACGCATTATTCTAGTGTGGTGTCTGAAATATAAGTAGAGGGTCAGAGAGTGAGAAACAAATATTTATTTTTCTAAATAATAAGTCAGTGAGTAACCTAAAATAAACCCAAAATACATCTTTAAGGAGTGCTGTCAGAACCATAAAGACAAAAAAAAAAAAAATCAACCTGACAAAGGATTCTTCTAAAAAATTGTGTCTGTGTTGTGCTTTGATGCTGGATATTTGAAGGTATAAGGTTTTCGTGGACTAATTACTGCCTAGCAAGGACTATATCCACTCTGCCTTCCCCATACCATAAGAGTAACTGTGATGGGAATAGTATAGCAGAATAATATACTTGCCTTACACACAGTTGACCATGATTTGATCCCCAGCATTCCATATCAATCTCAGATCACTGCTAGGAGTAACTCCAGAGCACAGAGCCAGGATTAAGGTCCTGAGCACAGCTGGTGTGGCCCAAAAAACAAAACTTAATTGTAAAATTTTTTAGAGAGTAACTGCAGTATTCTTTACAAACAAGATGGCATTCTCACTCTCTCCACCCAGCCAGGGAAGCAGTTCTGCCTATGTGCGGCTCAGATAACAATGAGGGTGTTCATATCTATTAAAATCTGGTATTTACAGTGTTTATCCTTGTACAGTGAGCATATACAATTATTCCTCCAGAGATAAGTGGATTCAGGGCATTGGATATGGTGTAGGCTTTGTGTCTTGCCATTTTCCATTCTATAAGTGATCCAACAGCCTGTTTCAGGCCGCTATTGAATATGCCCTCGGTGGAGTGTACAGCTCAAGTCTTGAGAATCAGTGTGAGCTGAGCACAGCAAATAATTCCCACAATAAATGAAAAATGACCAATGGCCAAGAAAGACAAAAGGAAGCATGCTAGAATATTAGTTCAAGGAAGTGGGACTAGGAAAATTTTTCTCTGACCAGAAAGTCATTGGAGGAGAAGTCCAGGCTAGTGCCTACCATCTTTCCAGTACTTCATGTTATTGGCCTGTGGACTCTCGCCCTTTCTTTGCAGTAAAGTAGGCACGTGCTACTCCACTGCAGACACCTGTGACTTCTCATCACGGGGATCTCTCAGCTCAATGTGACAAGAATTGACAGGAGATGCTCTTCAATGCAAAGTTTAAACAATGAAAGGTGAAAGGGGAAGATAAATATCCCAGTTTGGGGGGCCTGCGAGAGAGTTCAAGGACTAAGGCATTTGCCTTGCATGTAGCTCAACCCAATTTGATCCCTGGAACCACGTGTACCCAGAGCACTTCCGGTTGTGACTCAACTCTCCAAAAAATGCCACTTTTTCCAACTCCTCAACACTCTTAAATGTGTGCCATCTCCCAGAGACCCGAGCTTAGGGACCCACTGATGTTATCTACTCACTAAAGTTGATCTCTTCGTTTCATAATATGCGTCATGCCTTTTCCCATTAATTATTTCTGGAGTCACCTCCTAAATGAACTATTTGTACTCTAAGTGTACACAGGCCTCTGTTCTGTGGACATTGAAACAAAGGCACTAAATTTCCTAAAGAAATAGAGACTAATATGAATACAGAGTGGGAATCCAATAATAAGGGGATGATTCTCCAGGCAGAGGAACAGCTTGGAAGGAAAAACACACACATTTCTGTACTATATTTCATCCTATTAGTCACTCAGTCAGAACCGCATGAAAAAAAGTCTGGATTTATGGGGGAAATGGAATTGAAAACAAAATCCTCAAAACTTCAGGAGTGACAGACAAAAAGTGACATGAACAAAACAAACATGATAGTCTGGTTTTATGCATGTCAACTGTCTAAATAGCCACATAGAGTATGAACTATCTGTGGAAAGGGATGTGAGAAAGAGTGGTTTGTGACTTATTAGACATAATGGAAGGATTTTGTCAAAATGTGTGATTGCAGCCTTAAATACTGGATGGAACATGTGTTTCTGCCTTTAAGATACATAGCCTTTGAAGCACACATTTGGAATAGATAATCATTTCATCAAAAGTAATCAATCAATGAATTTATCTTCTCCAATTAACATCCATTCCACTGCTGGACGTTTCTTTGGAGCTTTCTCATCTGCATTCACAGCTTCAGCCAATAGCTGAAAGCTTTGGAAATTGCAGCAACTTTGTAACCACCAAAATGGTCACTCCAAGGAGTGCAGAAAGAGCCATATCTGCGGGATTCAATGATCTACTTTATGGTCTTCGTTATATAGACGGTGTTTTCTCTTTGATTGTGAGAAAGATGGTCCCTCATTCTTTTCTTTCCTCTTTGGTCTTCAATCTCTATGCTTAACAGTCTTTCCATTTCTTTTATCTCTTTAGGCCATGTTCTTATTGACTTCACAGGACTTAAAGTCATAGACCTTTCTTTTTATTTTTCATGGCATTATCTCTGATAGGACCCAACATGGATTCCTTTTATGCCTACAGCTCAGGAGATATCATATGTCCCCTCATTTCTTTTAATACTCCAAGTTTTACTTTTGCAGACTTTGCTTGGTAATTTTGACTTAAGACACTAAAACATGTTTGGGGCTGTTGAGTGTTTTGACTTTTATGTTTTATATCTCTGCATGACTCAGGTCATTTCTGCAGAGCTTAGTTTTCTGCATTCATCTTGCATTTCTCACAGATTAAATTACACTTATGTAAAAGCAAAATTCATGTCATGCTAAAATTGTTCCTAATATATCAGTCATGTTGAAACAAATTCACATTTTCAAAGCAAGCATTATAGTAGAATTGTGTGAGGGGTTTATATTGTGGTGTGTCTGTGTGTTTTCATTTTAAAACAAACACTAACTACATACTCAAATGCTAATTATAGGGACAGTACACAACAAAATAAAACCACATTACCTGATTTCTCCACTACAATATTTTGGTCTTTTTCTCTTTTTGAGTTATGTTACAAGGCTTATGATTCTCATCTCTAGTACTTTGGAATTGTAACAAGAGGTATGTACTATATACCAGAAATCAGAATTATCAACACTTCAATTTTTCCAACATGGAGGCAAGATTTGAGCAGTGTTTTAGAGAAAATTCCTCCAAGGAAGAACATGAGGAGTGGGTGCATATTTAACTAACTTAAGAGGAGAGAGAGAGAGAGAGAGAGAGAGAGAGAGAGAGGTGCAAGAAAGTGGCGAAGAAAAAGTGAAGAAAGTAAGTGGTTAAGGTGTGGTTTGAGCCTGAGAGCATTGGAACATGAATGATACCTCAGCCTGTCTCATCATCATAGCAGGGAGCTGGGACTCTGCAATGACTCTCTGTAAGGATGGGGAGAAGTCCCCATTCTCTGGGGTGATACTTCTGGGGTGAGCCATTAGAAGCAACAACCCTCGTAGCTAGCAGAGTGATGGATCAGCTAAAAGGGACCCTAAATGCTCTAAGCAACTCACCCACTTGTGTGCTGTGGAGGGAAGCACTCTATTGAGGGCTGTGCCAGAATCCAACCCAATATCTCATTCAAATTTCCCAGTTCCTTTGCGTATTGGGCATTAGCACCATTTTGCAAATAAACTTGATGCATTTAGCATGTAAGCAATTAATTCACTACCACACATTAATTAGGTGGCAGTATATTACTTATTCTTCTTCAACCAAACATTTGTCCTCTCCAGAGTAACACTATAGTTTGTTTTGTTTCTTTTTGATGGTTGCGTTGCTGGCTTACTTTGGACTTGACTATAGATGTCCTTCTAAACCTACACAGTACAGTGGCTTGATCTCTGGTATCACATGGTCCCAAAGCATCATGGGATGCAGGGGTAAGGTGTGGGGACCGCAGTGCTAGGTGTAGTCTTGCAGGTCCACAAGCACCACTGATGTGGCCAAGGTAAGCCCTGGCACTGTAAGGCCTGGGCAACACTGCACTCGGGTCCCTGCATTGAACCTCCAGCCTAGATGGCTGAGAAATATCAGTGGTGCTCCTGCACTTCCAGACACTGGTCGGGAACGCCTCAAAAAACAACTTACACGAAAGCTCTGTCTCATATCATAAACTTGGTTCATGTAATGAAACTTGAAATGGAAGAAGTTACCCCTCTTGCAGCACCACAGGATGTTAGCAAAGAACTTCACAGTATAACACCATCAAGAGACGACTTTCCATGGGTTTCTCTGTTTTTCCCACTTTTTGGAGTGAAGGCATTGAAGGCATTTTATTCCGAATTATCTTTAAAAGCATATTTGTCCAACAGATCTAGGATGACAGAAATGGTGTTTGCCTCTCTGGGGCAGCAATTTTGTTTCCTAAGCAGACAGGCTTAACCCAATTTGCCGGTACTTCCCTTTGAAGATTGAATATTTTCTTAAACTCTGCATTGGCCTTCGGCATTTGGGGACAAGGGAAACCAGTGTGAGCATGAAGTTCGCATTTGCTGTGCTATGAATAATGATGCCTCCTGTCTGACAGGAGTTTGGTACCATTTGTGGGTCTCTGAAACTGGCGAAGTAACTTGTTAGTTTACACAGAGGGAACCATCTCAGATCCGTCACAAGTCCAGCAAGTTTCACTTTCTGATCATTCAGGTCAGACTGCAACAGAACTCATCAACCAGAATTGCCGAGCGAAGTGCTGGATCTCACCATGGGCTCTAGTTGAAAATGGTGCTCGTTTTCTCCCAGGATGCTCCAAACCAAGTTGGCAGTCAAAATAAATCTGGGAAAACCCAGGTCTTTGATGCTCAGACATACACTTAGGGATGCCAACAGCTCACTGATGTGCCCTAGATGCTTCCAAATGAAACAATTTGGAACAAAGCTGGCAGAGGGATATGGCCTCTCAAAAGCTGTGATGGGTATTTGGCCATTGAGGCTACTTATTGGAAGCAGTGAGCATTTGGGTATAACTAGGTTGCCTGGTGTTTCCTCTCTGTGTGAGTCCTTTACAGAATTACTGCACTGTGTGATTTTGAGTATTAGACACAACACACATACTCTAGGGTCCATTACAAATATCAGAATGAGGAACCTATGGTGGGAACTTCAATTTTCACTAAAGCCAGAAGAGTTTTGTACAGGCATACATACATGGGCATATATTCATAATTGCTATACTCAATGTTTAAAGCATGAAATCAATTTGACTCAAGGCTGTTAATATTATAGGCCTGCACAAGAGTTGCTCCTGCTAATTAAAAATTTGAGAAGTTAGGCATAAGATTGCTTTATTTTTTTAGTTGGTAGAACATGTATCAAATAAGAGGAATACTTATTATCAGTTGATTTAAACATATAACCATATGTTGGTTATATGACCACATAAAATAAGAAAACAATAATATATAAAATTTATAATAACAAAAAATAATTTAACTTAGTGCATACCGATCGATTGTATGAATCACTCACGATTTAGCTAGTTCAGTGCTGAGTTTTTTTTTTAATCTATATCTATGTAAAAGTAACCAAGAGCAACAAAACAGCTTCTAATACATTAAATAGTTTGTAAAGAAACTGCACCTAAGAAAAGCCAAATTAATAGGTCTTGGCCAAGGTCATTTAGCAAGTGACAGAGATGATAACCCAATCCCGGTCCTCTTTAATTCCAGAACCTAAGATTTTTAAACTATCTATCACTATCACTATCACTATCTTCCCGCTCATCACCAATTTGTTCGAGCGGGCTCCAGTAACATCTCCATATGTCCTGTCTCATGATAGTAGAACCCAAGGGCATCTGCTCACTCCAGGAACATAAAGAGCTTCAAACCATTATATTAGGTCATGGGAATGACCTAACATAATTGTTACTGGTATTTGGCATATCAAATATGACACGGGCAGCTTGCCAGGCTTGCCATGCGGGTGGCATACTCTTGTAGTCACCTCTAATACAGCATTTATTGATAAATGGAGCAGCCGCAAGTGGCCGCAGAGCTGGGCTGTGATAGGCTCATCTGCTGGATGGATTTCTGACGAGAGGGAGGTCCGGATGTGAAAAATGGCGGCCCTCCTGGAGTGGGGGGTTGTCATCTGACTTGTTATGAGGTTCTGATGGGGTGGCGGGCCAGGGCTAGAACCCGCCATCCCTCCCGTACACCTCGTGAGCAGCTGGGCACAGGGAGATTTTTAAACACTTCTTTAAAACAATTATAGGGCTTTGTCATGATAGTAGATGCATAAGGACAGGAAGCTTATTAATGATATTATTAGAGGCAAGCATGGAGGCACACATGGGATTAAGATTATGTACCTTTGGGGGTGTCAGGATGACCGAGTGGTCTAAGATTATATAACTAACTTCTCCCACTCTGATACTTTATCATCTAGGACTGGGAGAAGTGTAGACGGAACCAGAAGTGACATGGGGACAGCAGTGGAGGGTTGTGACACCAATGGCAGTGGTGGGTAATAACTGTACCTCAATACTATAACCTTTAACGTGATTGTAGCCATCACGTGATTGCAGCCATAACGGGATTGTAGTACAGGAGTGGATTTTATGCTCAATTCTGGTCTTACCCTTCTCATTTCTGTGCCAAATGACTCCTCTACTCTGACAGGAGCTCACAGGTTCTCAATTGATCAGCACCTCCCTGCATACACACTTTCCATAATCCTCTACTCTGACTGGGTTCTCAGTTGTTCAGCACCTCATTGCTTACAAACTTTCCATTATCTCTTTCAGATGGGTTTCATCAAACTCACCCCAAATCTCTCCACTTATTGGCAGGTCTCGACTCCTTTGCTCTTCGTTTGCTATAATCCCAAATGATGAAAGTGAGAGCTTTTAGCATATAATTTCTCCCGAAGAGTTTTCGTTTTTTCTGATGCTTTGAAAGGATGACTTAATTTGGAACTGCTTCAATGACTGAGGTGGAGTATTTCTGAAGAGATGCAGCATTGTCTTCAGGAAAGGGCCGGCTTTATTTATCTGTAGACCACACTGACCCTGATCACAAGGGGTTACCTGCTAAGTCTACTATGGATGATATTTCTAACGCATGGCCAGTCGGCACAGTGACCCAGAAACATGAGGGAACCCCAGGGGAGTGGCTGTGAACAAACCCCTCTTTTGTGACTTTCATTTTTTCATTATGTTTGACATTTTTGAGGCTGGGTTTTTTAAGAAATATCAGTTTTAGAAGTACAGACTGGGGATCTATCTCAAGGAAATGTAGAGCAATCGCAAAAGAAAGCAAGTGCAGTAGGAAAACGTGCCCATCAGAGATGAGAACTGGGGGAGGGGTGTGGCAAGGCCTTTCCTCTCTTAGCCAAATGAAATGTCTGCACTGTTCTGAGAATTTTTGTGGAATAAACAAATAATCAGTTTGCATTTCCCTTTTGTTTGTGTTGAAACATCTGTGATGTTAGCTGTCAGCCTAGTGTTTGATGTTTCCAACTGCAGAATACATCTGTGCACTGTGGAGAGACATTTCAAAGCACCTCTCTCTCACTTTAGGTATTAAGAAGAAATCTATTCTCCCTATGTCCTTAAAACTAAAATGTATTGGTCCAGCAATTTAACTGAGGTTTTGTTTCCATTCTTCTCTGAATATGGATATTACAAACTTGACAAAATAGGATGATGGTTTGTCATCTTTTAAAAAATCTATTTCTTTTATTGGAGAACTTTATAAATTATAAATAATAAATTGTTAAAAAAATCCTCAATCATCTTTCCAGGGTCTGAAGAGATAGCTAAAAGGGATAAATATATGCTTTGCTTACAGAAGCCTTGGGTTCAATATACAGCAACAGCTGGTCCCTAAAAACCACCAGAAGCAACTCCCACCTATCGCTGGGTGTCACACACACACACACACACACACACACACACACACACACCTTTCCATACAAGAGCACTGAAGGAAAGTCTGAGATTATTATTTGTAAATTTATCTAAATTCCTGTTCACAATATCCCATAAGGTTTCTAATATCATGGTAAAAGATGGATGAAAGAACAGAGAATATGAATTTTAGAAATACAGACTATATTCTAAAACCAATTTTCTAAAACACAGGTCATTTGCTCTTAATGCAGAATTTCCCAGCTGATCAGCAGCAATGGTTAGAGAGTTGACTTGACATTGTGATCATTTCTGCACATACAAATACCCAAAGCTACTCAGCTTCCTGGAGAGTCACCTTCTTCCATGAGTGGACATTTCTAGGGATCTTGAGAGGCAACTTTAGCTCATTGATATTGGATTGTACTCTCTATAAAGGTTTGCTAATTTGGAAAAGCAGTGTAGACTATCTGGCAAAAATGACATGCCAAATATGGTCAAATATCTCCTCTACCACCAGAGAAACTCTTTCAAGGGTCAGATTCAGACATACTAATGGGTTATCTGGAAACTGTATGAGGAACTGTTGAAGGAAATATGGTTCAAGAACCCAAAAAAAAAATTAGGCAGTGAAGGTGTAGTTAGTGAATGAGGAGGAAAATATAAAAAAGCCAGACAGCTGGCCTTTATAAGAGCAACTCCAGGAAGCAGATCAAAAATTATCTCATATTTCTGCTACTTGTGTCCATTAACAGCTCCCATGTTTTGTGCTACTGTTGTTATTATTGCTTTTCAGCATAAGATGACTTCCAGATGACTGTTTAATAACAGTCATACTCCACAAATTACAGCCTTGTCATTGTTTTGAAATATGAACAAGTTTGATTAAATTCTAAACCCAACCTCATTATCATAACTTGTTTCAACATTATATCTAGCTAGCTGGGAAAGATAAGGAAAACTGCTGCAATCCTTAAATACAATTTCAACTGCTAGAGATTTCTGAATGACTGTCCAAAAAAATTCAATGTGTTATCACTTATGTAAATAAATATCCTTTCACAATGATGAGTGTCATGAATCTAAATAATCCAACTAGCCATCTGAAGGACAAAGATGATTTCCTAAAAAAAATTGAACTTTCACTCTGGAAAGATGGAATAGAGAGTGATCCCCTTTTCTTCCCCCTCTAGGTTTAATTAAAACCCTTAAATAATACTTATAAAACAAACAAAAATGTGTCTGAAAGTGGAAAGAAACAGACTGAGTAGGAACCTTGAGACTTAAATGAAGACACAATAGTGAGTTCCCTGGGTTTTCATTTTTCTCACACATCTCAGTTGAAGCTGAAGTTAAAAATTCAGAAACAAGAAAAAATATAGACATAAAGAAAAAGTATAGAATTCCACAAAAAAATCACCCAATTAAAGGAGCAAGGAAAGGGTAGCCTAACTAACCAGAACCTTTCAACAGAAATGCCATCATTCTAAAACCCTTGTCAGAGCTGAAATCACATGGAATGAAGTCACATAGTTATTCAAAATTATTGTCATACACAATAGAGAGACTAAATTCAACAACATTTAAACAACAAAACAGAAGAGGTATGTGTGTATTATGTATGTGTGTGTGTGTGTGTGTGTGTCAATCACTGGGATGAACAAGTAGTAGAGAAGTAATGAAGGATGTTGGAGATGAAAGATCCAACAGGATGTGTCAGCGTGTTACTTTTCCTAAATCTATCAATGTTCTCTCTGTACTTTGGGCATCTATGTTTGCTCACTGCAAGTGGCTGATAAAGGTAGGCTCTCTCATAGGATGGTAAATAAAAGTACTATCTCCTTCCACATTTACATTTCAGAGAGGTGGCCTTAAAGTTCAGAAGAAAAGATTTTCCTAGGTTATAAAATTTATTGGCTGTTTTGTTCTTGTAAAGTTCTACCAGTGCCTTGGATATTAACCCCTTATCAGGTAGGTATTGGGTAAATATTCTTTCCCAGTGTGTGGGCTGTCTTTGTATCTTGGTCACCATTTCTTTTGAGGTGCAGAAGCTTCTTAGTTTAATGTAATATGATTTGTTTGTCTTTACTTCAACTTGCTTGATCAGTGGTGTTTTGTCTTTGAAGAAGCCCTTAACTTCAATGTTGTGAATACTTTTGCCCAAGTTTTCTTCCATGTACCTCATGGAATCTTGTCTGATGTTGAGGTCTATAATTCATTTCATCTGACTCTTGTGCATGGAGTTAGATAGAGGTCTGAGTCTATTCTTTTATACACTGTCCAGTTTCCCTGCACCACTTGTTAAAGAGGCTCTCCTTGCTCCACTTCATATGTCTTGTCCCTTATCAAAATTTAAGTCATAAATATATTTGAGGGTGTGTCAGGATATTCAACTCTATTCTATTGGTCTGCAGGGCTGTCTTTATTTCAATACTATGCTGTTTTAATTACTACTGCTTTGTAGTACAGTTTGAAACTGGGAAATATGGGAAATGTGCAATATGTGATGCTTACCATCTTCTTTTTTCCAAGGATTGCTGTAGTTATTCATTGGGTTTAATGTCCCTTGTGAATTTCAGGAGTGTTTCATCAATTTCTTTGAAAAATGTCATGGGTATCCTTATATCCATTGAATCTGGATAATACTTTGGGAGTATTGTCATTTTGACTATGCTAATTCTAATCCATGAGCAAGGGATTTGTCTCCATTTCATCATGCCCTCTTTTATTTCTTGAAGCAGCATTTTGTATTTTTCCTTATACAGATCATTTATGTCCTTAGTTAAGCTCATTTGTAGGTGCTTGATTTCCTGTGGAACAATTTTGAATGGGATTTTTTAATATCACTTCCTTCTCTTTTGTTATTTGCATATAGAATAAAATCAAAAATGGGAAGAACTGAACAGAAACTTTCTCAAAGAAGAAATTCAATTGGTCAAAAGGCATATTAAAAACAGCTCTTCATCACTAATCATCAGGGAGATGCAAATAAAAACAACAATGATATTTCCTCTGAGACCACAGAGATCGACACACAACCAAAAACACAAGAACAATCATTTATGGCACAAATATGGGGAGAAAGAGATACTCATTTATTGCTGGTGGAAATCTAACTGGTCTAGTCTTTTTGGAAAACAAAAGAATATTCTTCCAAAAACTGGAAATTTATTTCCCATTTGATGCAGTAATATCACTTATGGGGATATACACTGGGGACCCAAAAACACACAGCAGAAACGTCATCTACAATCCTATGTTCATTGTAGCACTATTCATAATAGCCAGAATCTAGAAACAACCTGAGTACAGACCTGTCTGAGAACAGACAACTGGATAAAGAAACTATGGTACTTCTATACAGTGGACTACTATTCAGCTGTTAGGAAAAATCTTGAAGTCATAAATTTTGCCTATAAATGGATGAACATGGAGAGTATCATGCTAAGCAAAATGAGTCCGAAGGAGAAGGACAGATATAGAATAACTGCATTCATTTGAGGGATATAAAAAATGTATGAGACTAATATCCAAGATAAAAACACAAGCCAAGAGGACTTGTAATGGTTGGAATCTACCACAAGTATGTTGGGGGACAGAAGATAGGTAAGAAAGAGAAGGGACCAGTTTGACAAATTCCCTTTTCTTTTTTTTGGGTCACACCCGGGAATGCTCAGGGGTTTATCCTGGCTCTGCACTCAGGAATTACTCCTGGTGGTGCTCAGGGGACCATATGGGATGCCAGGGATCGAAGCCGTGTTGGCACAGGCTGGCCGAGGCTGACCGTGTTCAAGGCAAACGCCCTACCCACTGCATTATCGCTCCGGCCCCCCAAATTCCCATTTAAAACTTTGAAAATACTTCTGCTTAAAACTCCATTAACATTTAAATTTAATTTTATCATTACTTACCTTTTTAAAAGTGTAATGTTTTTCATAAGCCAAATGCTATTTAACCCCAAAGCACCATGGAATATGATATGAATTCCATGACACTGAATGCGGTGGGAAGACTGATTGCAAATATTCACACTTTAGCAATATAATAAAACAACAGTAATTCTTTTCAATAATGATACTGATCAGCAGAGCCTGGCAAGCTACCCATGTTGTATTTGATATGCCAAATACCAGTAACAATTACAGACCTCATTCCGGAATGGATTGAGGCTGTTTATGTTCCTGGAGCAAGCAGATGCCCTTGGGCTCTACTAGCATGAGACAGGACATATGGAGATGTTACTGGAGCCCGCTCGAGCAAATTGATGATGAACAGGAAGACAGTGATACAGTGACAGTGAATGATACTGATAAAATGTTGGTGTACACTTTCTCATTTCAACTTCAAAAGAAACTCATGTGATAGCTATTATCATCATTTTGATTAGAGGAAACTAATATTGAGAAAGTTAATTAAATTGCTCAGGAATTGGGTCAAGATCCAATGTTAATAGATGCTTGCATCTGGAAAAGGAAACTATATTTATCATTGGAATATTGGTTTCTAAACTGTATCACTTCTGTTGTCTAGCACTGTACACTCCCATTCCGTAAGGTAAAGGAAGCATGTCTGCACTCTAGAGTCAGGCCCAGGCCAAAACTGTGCAATCTCTGGAATACGCAATGGGAAGCTCCTCCTGGTCCCTAACAGCACTCAAGACCGCCATTATTCAACAGAAATGCCAAAGTCTTAAAGACTCTGAAAATGTGTAAAAAGAATCACAAATGTAAAGCAAACTCATTTGACTGCAAAACTGTACTTTTAAAAATTGTCAGCCAATTTTTAAGACTTGTTTTGTATGAATTTCCCTTTCACTGCAAAAATATTAAAGTATTTTACTATGTGAGGCTGCCCCACTTTTTGCTGGCACCAAGCCAGAATATATTTCATACCAGCTTTCCAAATCTACCCCCCATTCTCCAAACCCTGAAATGTAAAATACAGCTGCTCCAAAGAAATTTGCATAAGGATTTGTGAACCTGCACTAGAAAAATAACTAACGGCCATGTGAAAGGTGACTGATGTCTCTTCTTCTGCTGTTGATCAATTTTCTAATTTTCAAAGACTTTTTCCCTCTTGAAAGTCATATCTCTCCTCTGCCATTCACATTCATTCAACAAATATTTGTTTAAAACATATTTTCTGAGCACTTTCTACCTGTCAGAACATTGTCTAGAGTACTGAAGTTACAGACATGAATAGTGTCTGCATTCAATCACTCACTAATGGGATGAATTAGAGGTGGGAAAAGACATTCAAATACACACCAAAAATACTCAAAATAGATCAAATGAGTCAATATATATATATTCGATATGCCAAAACCAGTAACAATAATGGACCTCATTCCCAATGAATGGAGATGTTACTGGTGCTCGCTTGAGCAAATCCATGAACAATGGGAAGATACAAGTGATACAAGTAATACAAGTGTTATATATGTGTATATATGTGTGTGTATGCAAATATATAAACACACACACCACATATACATATATACATACATACATACAGACTCTATATATGTATGTGTACATTTGTATACAAATGTATACATATGTATACAAATGTATATATACATATGTACATATACATATACATATAATACTCTCCTGAATATTTTCTCTAAATTGTTGATGACAAAATGCATATTCATTGTCTTCAGATGCTGCCAGATTTTTTGCTGATAATAACCCCAAAACACATGGCCTAGAAGAAATATTAATTAAATACTTGCTGGATAATCTCATCTCTATGCTCAAGTTCAAAAATGCTCCATGGTGCTTATGTCAGTTTCTAATAATTGATACAAGGACCGTAGATTTGGTCTGAGCTGCAGGAGCCAGAGAAACTGGTGAGGTGGAGGATGATGGCGTCCGTACTTCAGCTTGGTACAATAGTTCAACATTTGCTTATTCCTGTCAGGGTGTCTCTCATCATGTAAAATATTCACCAACACCACTTAAGAAGAAGGTTAATGACACAGAATGGAAAACAATTACCCAGGACACTCAGTACATATATATTAAGGAGTGGTAAAAGCTTCCCTGAGTGTCCTGGGCAATTGCCATTGCTCTGGTATTCTGTGACATCAAGTCATTATTTTCAACTGCTTTGTGAATTGCCTTTGTGTTCCCTGAAGTCCTCAGCAGAATGGTTTGCTTTTAAAGGTTATAAGCAGATGCCAAAATTAAGAACCTAAAATAGTCAAAAAGAAGAACAAAAAACTTCCAACTATGGAAAACGTGTCCCTAGAACAGGACTTGCCACCAGTTTTTGACAATCTTCTCATCCCCCTAACAATGTTTTAGATAATAAACAAATTGGCAATGTTGCAGCAAAAGATTTCTGTTACCTAATCTAAACTAACTACAATTGGGTGAGACTTTAAAGTCTTGTTTCTGTTTGACTACGGAAAGGAAGTTAATTCAGAGCATGCATCAGGAAATCTAGATCACTAGATCACTAGACATCCCGTTGTTCATGGATTTCCTCGAGCGAGTGCCAGTAACATTTCCATTGGACCCTATTATGTGCCAGTGTAGCCCAATAGCATCTGGTTGTTTCAGGAAGGGTCTTGACGAAGAAGTCTGACCATCTTGTAGGTGGGCGGCCACGTGATCTTTTGACATCCCGAGGGATCCAGTCGGTAATGGCTCTAGTCCAGCTGTTGTCTCCAAATAACATTACATGTCCAGCCCATCGGATTTTTGATGCCTTGGCAAACGAGACAGCGTCCCCGACTCTGGAACAGTGATGGAGGTCAGAACTCCAGATTCCTTCTCTCACTTGAGTGAGGCGTGATATTCCAAGCATAGCTGTTTCAATTCCCATTTGGGAGGCCCGAATAACATTCTCATCCTGCTTTCGTAGGTCCCAGGTCTCTGAGGTGTATGTTAATGCAGGAAATACACAGGTTATAAATGTCACGTCAGGGAAAAGACATAACTTACTATTCACTTGCCCATATATCTCATCAGCAAGAATTACAATAAATGATTTGATTCCCACAATCTTTTTTGAAAAATAACTATGAATTCTCTCCTTTCATTTAAAATCAATTTTTAAGTATTTTATTATGCCACCGTGAGATATACAATTACAAAGATGTTCATAAGATGTTCATATTTGGGTTTCGGTCATACAGTGTTCCAGCACCCATCCCTCCACCAGTGCCCATTTCCCACCACCAATGTCCCCGATTCCCTCCCCCTCCCCTAGACTGCCTCCATGGCAGGTTCTTTATTTCTTTCCCTTTCTCTCTATCTCTTTCTCTTTTCCTTCCTTTCCACATTGTGGATTAAAATACATATATTAAAAGGTTGTCATATTTGCCTGTATTTAGTGCTTAGTTCTAGGTTGGTATTAGCACTTTCAACAATTATTAGCACACTGTTCCATTCTCTGTCTTACCTAGCCTCTGACTCCTACACATTTGTGATAAATTCCACCTTGGACAAGACCTCCTATCCTTGGATATTTGTATCATAATATGTACATATATATATGAATCAATTTTTAATTGAAACTTTCCTTTCAGTAACAGTAAGGATATGGCAAAAGGGAAAATAAGTAAATAAGATATGTTTCTAGGTCTTTAAAGCACAGGAAATAATTAGAGTAAATTGAGTATTGGAGTATTGGAAGAAATAAGAATCAAAACAGATGACCCCAAGTTTAGCTGGTCTGTCACCAGAGTTGAGAGGCTCAAAGTGTGGCCAAGCCAGGGAGAGGAAATTTTCAAAATTATGTTGGCACCTTGGAAAAAAAGAACTTCCCTGTAGAAGCTGGAAGCCACCAAGACTCAGCATTGTTAGAAATGAAAATAGATCAAAAGGAGGAAGGAAAAATGCCCCATCTGTCCCCTCCCGCCTTCTAACTCTGTCCATGACTGCCATGGCCAAACTCAACTGGAGGCCAAAAGTCAAAAGAAATGCCTTCCGCTGTAAGAAAAGCAGATCAAGGGAAGGACAGGTAGTAAAATCTAGGGGCAAAGAAACTGAATGTGACCTTTCACTTATGCTTTCCCAACATAACCACATAATACCGGCAAAATATATCTTTATCATATGGAACTAATTCCTCACGCTAGGCATGATATGGTTTTGACAAAAACATAGCACCATCTAAAACAAGAAACTCACCAGTCTGCTTTATCATGTTAACAGTTATCTGAAACGAAGCCAGACAGTGACTAGTATCTCAAACCCGGGTTTGAGCCAGTCTGACAGCAAAATACTTTAGGAAGTTATAACTTAGTTCATTTCTATGATATTTTTGTTCACGAAAGTCCTTGGGCTTCAGAGTAATTTTCCTGGTAAATTATTCTTTTCTATAACTGCAATTCTGCACATGTTCTTTCTAAGAAACCTCATTCTTAGTTTTTAATTTCTTCTCATCTCAGATTGTACCAATTATTACTATCTACTCCTTCCAATGTTAACAGATTTAAAGTTTCTCACTTGAATTTTCTCCAGAATGGATCAGTTGTGTTCCCAGAAGTCCATTTCTTAGGATAAGGTTCCACTCTTGTCTTCCAAGTGGTAGTCAATCATTCTTCATCTCTTTGTTCATTTTGCCCTACTAACTCCAATCAACAGCCTAACATTCCTAGATTCTGCCTAGATTTCCAATCAACCCCTAAAATCTCTTCTATTTCTAAAACAGTTCAACAACCCTGAGCATTGGCTACTTTAAATATTTTCTTAATATTCAAATGACCTTTTCCCCTTATGAACTAACCCCTTTAACCCTTGTGCTAACCCTACTGTATCTATCACACTTGCCTATCTTTGTGAGTATGATTCAGCTTCTACTACACTTTTAGTTCCTGAGGACATGAACTTAGTCAGTTCTGGCAGGGATAGAGTAAGGATTCCTTCCTAAAAGAAACTGGAATCTTCCCTCATCATTTTAATAGAGTAAAAAACCACAGGTAAGCCAGCATTTTATAATAGATCCTTACCAAGGTACCATTAATTCTTTATGTATAATGAGTTATACTAAGAGAAGCTTAAGCTTGAGTTTGCCATCAATTGTTATGTCTTCATATAATATCAGTTACAGTCTTCCTTTTAGTCAAGTAGGAACTGATATACAACTGGTGATAGAAGAGAGCATTTCAGATAAATGAGGATAAGGGTTTTATTGACTTTTCCTAGTATTCTACATAAGGTATTCTAAATTTTGCAACAAGTTTCTCTCCAGCAATCTCTCAAAGACCCCAAAATTAAAAACAAACCAACTTCTTGCAATCCGTTAAATGACCATATTTTCCCTTGGTAATTCATGAAAAATCTCAGGTCCCTGGATTGATGATATGTGGGGCGACTAAGCCTCTGTACATACTGATTGTCTCTCAAGCATCTGCTGAAAACAATATGTTACTGAGTTTCTGTGAACCAATGCAGAGCTATGCAGTGATTGCTGGGGTTTCAACTAATGATGTTTGTGAAGGGTCACTAAAATTTTAGCAAGAATCTTATAGCAATCATATCTTTTCTGAACGGAGTTCCTGGGAGCAAGAGAGGGAGAGGTAGTTCTAGAAATGGAATATGGTGCTTCTCAACCATGTGCTTCTTGGGAGTTGGGGAAGGGTGATGTTTTGATTCAGTGATTTTTTAATTTTTTGTTCTTCCTTCCCAATAAATATGATCTAGTGTCACATCTACAAAGAACTAGAAGCTTTAAATTATTAAAACATTAATATACTATTTCATTTAAGCCCTTATAGCAACTCTGTGAAACAGGTGTAATCATTAACTAGCTTTTGCTCTACAGATGAAGACGGAAATGCGAAATGTCTTATCTGGGGGTTGTCCAGTCAACAAGTAGCAGAACCAGGTTTAGACAGCAAGTTGCCTATCTGGTTTCACTATTAGATTCTACTGCCCCACTGATGGGCCATCTACAGTATATGTTCACTGTGTCATAGGCATTTACTCTTTTTAAAAAAATTTGACATCTAGTCATGCATCTTTGTACCATTTTTTGGAGATGATAGTGATGCAAACTAACAATTACATTACAAGAAAACAATATCTGGGAGTCATGCAACATAATTTACTTATGTCAGACTTGCTTCTCCTGACATGGAATATGTCCTCTTCAGACTCTCAATGCATTGGCCAGAATGATAGTACAGTAGATAGGGCATTTGCTTTGCACGTGGCCGACATGGAGTCAGATGTACCATTAGGAGTGATTCCTGAGCGCAGAGTCAGGAGTAAGCATTGAGTGTTGCCAGTTGTGGTCCAAACTCCCCAGAAAAAAAATCTCAATTCAGATTCATTCACTTAATCCAACTCAACATGCAGCTATTTACACTCAATATATCATATCTCAGTATGCAGCAAACGGTGCTGGAGAGATAGTTCAGCAGTTAGGAAGTTTGCCTAGCAAGTAGTCAACCCGGGTTCAATCCCCAGCATCCCATATGGTCCCCCGAGCACTGCCAAGAGTAATTCCTGAGTGCAGAACCAACAGCATTCTCTGAGCATTTGTCAGGTGTGAACCAAAAAGCAAAAAAAAAAAATATATGCAGCAAACAACAGTTACATAAAAAACAGACCCTCCCACAAACCTAGTTGTACAATTTCTGCCAAAGGCACAACCAAGCACACAATATTCATATGATAAAGCTGTCCCAAAAGAGTTTATAATCATCTTGTGTCCAACCCTAATGGTATACTCTGCATCTTAGCACAGTGAGATGATATACCAATTCTAACTTACAAGGAATCAATGGCAATTAGAATTTGAAAAATACTTAGTAGTCTTTATTTTGCACTAGAATTATCTCACATAAAACATCCTGCTTAATTCTGAGCCACTTAGCCAAAGCTATAAAACATATTTTTCTTTATTCCCCAATAAAGCTGAGCTGTGAAACAGGTCTTTACGCTGATTACTTTTTAGTTAGAATCCTCCTGGAGTCAACATTCTTCCAGTTTATTTTACCTTCTATCAATGATATCAAAAGTTCGAGATTCTGAAAGATTCTATGATCAACAGCACTAATTTTCTCCTTCTACAACAAAAAGCATGAGGTTCATAGACACACAATCTTAAAAGAAGTTTTGTTTTGTGAATGAGACTATGCCAACTGTGGACTGAATTTCTATTACTTTCTGTAAGTATTTCAATGGACATTTTTAGAGCAATTTCTTGCTTTGTCCCCATAAACATTCTAGAGTGCAAATATTTTAAAATGTTAGGACCTGAAATAACAGGAAATATCACTGATAATACTATCTGTGTCTGCAAGTTCTCCATTGGACTTGATCAAAATATTGTTCTCACTTGCCACCACAATATAGTCATTCTTTTAAAAATTCATCTCATCAGACTATTTAATATAGTTGATAACTTTTTCAGTTCCTTTGTACTGGACCAGAAATTTTCCTTTGCCTTTCTACTTGAATTTAATGTTTTGTTCTTTTATACTGAAAAAAAACTGCCAAATCATACACTCATTCATAAATATTTGATTCCATAGTATGTATCAGATGCTATGCTAGTTACCTGTGGCATAGTGATGCACAGAAACACACACAAACACTTTCTTCTTGGCCTGTATACAACAAGCATAAATTTATGGCAAAATAATATACAACAGGATACATGGAATTTCTATGTTCAATAAGGGTGGGATGACTTGCTCTAGATTAAATATCTGGATACATTTAAATATCTATGTGAAAGCATGTGGACAACCAAGGTACCATTACTAGAGGGGCCAAGATACCCTTAGAAGAAAAATTTACTCAATTACTAATCAGCTTCTCGATATTTCTTACCATTTTTATGGACAATTATAAGCAAAACCATGTGAGAGACTACACAGAGCAACATCAGTGATTAGAAATATAAAAGAATGTATGCCTCCTAACAAGTAATTCTAAAATTTAACTTGGAATGATAAAGATTATGTTTTGAAGGTGAGAGGCCAGAGAGAAAGTACAACAGGAAGGGCTCTTGCCTTGCATGAGGCTAACCCAGGTTTGATCCTGGCATCCCACATAGTTCCCAGAGCATTACCTGGAGTAATTCCTGAACACAATACTAGGAATAATCATTGAACATTACCGAGTGTGGCCCCAAAATTAGTAAAAGTTAATAAATAAGTTGGGGGTGAATTTTAAAACAACCATGACCAGAAAAATCCTAGTTTCATTTTAAAATCCAGTGAAAATAGCTCAACTTTTATCAAACTATGCTAAATAATCTATCCTTACCAGGAACTAACAGTGTATTCTGAGTCTCTTCAAATGTTCATAGCCAGTAGATAGTATTCAGCAGAAAGTATGTAGACATCCCCAAAGTTATCACTAATGAAAAAGGCACATAGCAAGAAAAGGACAGGTGGTTCAAATACGAGACTTAAATAAGACATACAACTTCACAGAGAGGTTTACTTAAGTCTATTAAAAAGAAATTAAACTTGCTGACCCCATAAAAATGAGAGAAGGTGAACAACAATAGAGAAATAGAATTTACATTTTAAAAATATCCTAAATATAAACTTGCAACAATTGAACTTGAATTCAACAGAATAGGTTTATTATCAAATTAAATACAAATAAAGAGAGAATTAGTGACTTGAAGAAAAGACAATCAAAACCATAATAGTAGAAAAGGGATGAAATGCATAGCGTAGAGTAAAAGAACATTAAAATGAACCATACAAATGTATAAATATAATTGGGCTCAAAAGGCAAAGAGAAAATTCATGCAAATTTGGGATAAGTTTAAATAATGAACAAAAATTTTGGGAAATTGATAGGCAATATCACAAGCAGATAAACACTAAAAACTTCAAGCAAGATTAAAACTCAGAAAAATTCTGTTCATTTCAGCTTATTAAACTTCATAGAAACAAGAAATTAATAGAGAAAATAAACTCTCCTTCAAGTAAAAAACAATGAACTCCTTAAAAATTAAAATAAAGACTGGCATCCATATTTTTCCACAGAAACATGTTTATATACAGAACTGTGCATAATAACCAACCCGATAAGCAGTGAATCAATATCAATAAACAAAAACAACTCATGGCGTTTTCTCATATAAAGCATATGCATCAAATAAAACAAATGAATTAATGCTACATCATATCCCTAACCCTAACCCTAACCACAATGATAAATCTCATAAGCAACATGTTAAAACAAAAATATGTAGACACAAGCGAGTGCAGATCTCATTTTTCATTTGCATAAACAAAACTAGCTCTAGAAATCATGGAAAGAGCGAGAAAGAACCAGTCACTTAAGCCTTTCAGAGTATTTCTTTGGTACTTATAATATTTTCTCTTTCTGGATCTGAGTGGAGTTTATTTATTTAAGGCATAAAATGATGGCATGTTTTCTCTATATTTATAATTCAAGAATTTATTTCCCATTAAAAAATAAACAATTGCATAGCAGCACTTACTATCTAAAACCAGTTCCTATGTTATTGCTTCATGTAATTAGGTCAAGGTAAAATTTAACCTAATTTCCCTACATGCTTATTCACTCCAAAATTAGTATGTTCCTAAAAAATCATGAAATGCTTCATGCTAATAAAAATTGTGTAAAAATAGTTGTAAAAAGTTTGAAGGAGTCTAAAACCAATGATGTTGGTTTTCCCTGCTCCTCCCCTTTCTCTTCACTCCACTATATTGCCTTCCAGTATGACAATTGCTGAATATAATGGGGGAGTCATAAATTAAATTCCTGGGTTTTGAAGCAAATATTATGCAAGTTTATCTCTGAAGGAAATGTATTCCTCAAGTTCAAAGGCAAAATTTCTCTTTGTTAAGTTACAATGGAGTGAATGCAGGGAAAATTATACTATATCTGTATTATCTTCAACCACATTTTTAAAAAAGAGAAAGAAATATAAGGAACTTTATTCTTTAGCCAGAAAGTATGCATTTTAATTAAATCAAGAGTTTCACATTATTGTACTTTCATACTATTGTACTTTGAAGTTATTGTACATTATTGTACTTCATGAGCTGTATTACAGATTCACCACCAGGAACTCACCATTCTACAAGGAAGTGATCATTGATGTCAAAAGAGGGGTTGGGCAGGGTGATACCATTTCACCAAAACTCTTCAGCGCCACCCTCGAGAACGTCATGTGACAATTAGAATGGGACGGAATGGGAGTGAAGATAGATGGTTGGCAACTTCACCACCTCCACTTAGCTGATGACATCGTTCTAATAACACCAAACATAAGTCAAGTGGCACAAATGCTGACTGAATTTGACTGAGAATGTGGAAAGATAGGTCTACAGCTGAATCTCAATAAAACTATGTTCATGAAAAATGAACTAGTTCATTCACTCTCAATGGAACAAACATCTCTGAATGCAGCAGTTATGTGTACCTAGGTCGAGAAGTCAACATGATGAACGACCTAAAACCTGAGCTGTGCAAGAGGAAGAGAGCGGCATGGAACCTTTTCAACTGCATCGAAGAAATAGTTAAAAGGACAAAGGACCTCGGGTTCGGGCACATCTCTTTGACTCCATCATTCTCCCTGCATTAACATATGCCTCAGAGACCTGGGCCCTATGAAAGCAGGATGAGAACGCTATTCGGATCTCCCAAAAAGGAATCAAAAGAGCTATGCTTGGAATACCGCACCTCACTCAAGCGAAAGAAGGAATTTGGAGTTATGACCTCCATCAATGATCCAGAGTCAGGGACGCTGTCTCGTTTGCCAAGGCATCGAAAATCAGATGGACTGGACATGTAATGCAATTTGGAGATGACTGCTGGACTAGAGCCATTACCGACTGGATCCCACAGGATGTCAAAAGATTACGTGGCCGCCCACCTACAAGATGGTCAGACTTCTTCGTCAATACCCTGAATGAACGGTTTGAGGTTCTTCCTATTCCTGGAGCAAGCAGATGCCATTAGGCGACACTGGCAAGTGATCGGGTCAAATGGAAACATTACTGGTGCCCACTCGAGCAAATTGATGAATAACAGGATGTCAAGTGACCAGTGAAGCACTTTGAAGTTAGCCCTTGGTTAAGATTGTCAAGGGATTCCTTACATACATATAAAAGATACTGAAGATACTGAGTCTAAAGTTGGAGTATCAACTACCAAATGCTATCTTTGTTTATGTTTAAAATATACAATAAACATTCACAGCATCAATCCTTGAGACAATCCTGAAAGCAGATGCAAGACTAAAACAGCATCATTTGACACCCAACCACTGCAGTGTGAGAAAAGAAGAGAGACCTGTGACCAAGAATGCCTGTCATATTACAAAGAACTGTTTGTCCAGAGAACTGGAGCCCTGAAAAGCAGGTCATGGCCTGCTTCACATACTCTTCCTAGTGAAAACTACAAAACAAGGACCCACATCATTTCTCCTGCCCCGTTACTGGGCAGAAATGATATTTTGGCCTACAGAAACTCTAATCTGTGTTTGAATCCCATGCAAGATACATCCTCACTATTCTATTTTCATTCAAGTCCTAGGAGGTTTTCATTCAAGTCCTAGGAGGAATAGTTATCTGATGTGTCCTAATCAGCCAGGGAATAGGTAGCTGACAACTCTGCCAGAAGCATAAAAAGGAGACATTTTTTAAATAGAAGTAGTAACCAGATGCGATGTGACACACAACCGGTGAGAAGTTCATTGCTGTTTTATCTACAGGAGCAGGTTTAGTGGACAGACAGTCCCAACTGTTGATAGCCATGCAGCGGGGGCAGAGCAGGAACAACCAGAAGGTCCAGGACATCCTGTCGGAGCAAGTGATTATACTTCATGCATATTGTCTCTGCTCTGACAGAGACAGAGCAGAGTGTAATAAAATCTTTTGGTAAATGTAATAAATCTACTTCCTGTGATAATATTCAGATAATATTACAAATGAGATAATAATTTTGCTCTCTGCAATGAAAAACTGGGAGAAACCAACCTACTGCAAATGAGGAAAGCAACTGAAAATGAAACTCTCAAATAGTTAAATACGTGATTACTTGTCTTCCCGTTGCTCATGGATTTGCTCAAGTGGGCACCAGTAGCATCTCCATATGTCCTGTCACACGCTACAGTAGCCCAAGAGCATCTGCTCGCTCCAGGAACATGAAGAGCCTTAAAACCATTCCTTCAGGTCATGGGAATGACATCTATAATTGTTACTGGTTTTGGCATAATAAATACGACACAGGTAGCTTGCCAGGCTCTGTCATGCAGGTGGTATACTCTCAGTAGTAGGCTCTCATCTTGTGCATTTACTGATGAACCGTGTCTGAATTATAACAGGAAAAACAATTTAAGACTATGTGGGTGTCTAGTAGCCTACTCCTGGTTGACTAAAACATGCCAAGATTAAAAAACAACACATGAGATGGCCAGAGCAATAGCACAGCGGGTAGGGCATTTGCCTTGCATGTGGCCGACCGCAGTTTGATCCCAGGCATCCCATATGGTCCTTCCAGCACTACCAGGAGTAATTCCTCAGAGCAGAGGCAGAAGCAACACTTGAGCATTGCTGAGTGTGACCCAAAAAGCAGGAAAGTAAAAAATTGAACTGAAAAATAAATACAATGAATTGAAGATATTTAGGAGTATTTTGAAAGAGATTGGTTAAGGGTTTCATTTGTTAGTTAAATAATAACAATGATTTTTTTGTTGCATGCTGATGTTGAAGGTAATTTAGAAACTTTTTGTATTATCATATTTAGTTTATAAGTCCCTTTGTAAAACTCATTACTTCATAATTGGAAAAGAAATAAAAAAACAAAGCCTAGGCTTTTCCCAGTCAGACCTTAAGATTATCTTAAGTGATTTTTAGTCTTGGGATATTGCCGCATTTGCCCTGTGAGCTGTTCTTCTACCCTCACCAGACTTGAGTATGCATCAAAGAAATGACAGCTGTAGATCAAACTGAATCTGCTTTCACCCACATAAAACCTGCATCGAACGCATAATATTTCTCAAAGTTTCTCATGGAAAGTTGAGAAACTGATTTGTATCTCATTTCCCATAAATTAATAATAATATCTGCCCAGTTGGAACAGGTGCATAGTAAAGATAACTACCCTTTGTTTAATGGTCTACTTGCGCTGAAAAAAAGTGTGCTTCTAAAAATTAAAATCCCTAAACAATGCAGTGCATATATTTTTCCCCTTTTCACTTTATAGATACATAAACTGAAACTTTCACATAATAACTGAAGCAAGTAACAGTTGTGGAATTTCATCTCGCACCCAAAGGCTTTGAAATTTGCATTCCTCCTATGTCATCCTGATCCTTCCTGAAAAAAAGTGTCACTAGCCTTCTCTTTCTTTTTGAAACTCAATGAGGCGAGCCTCCAGAATTAAATAGCAGAGTACTTGGGACCAGAGTGATATAGTACACTGAATAGGGCATTTTTCTTTCACATGGCAGCCTGGGGTTCTAACCCTGGTACCCCATATGTTCCTGAGCCCTCCAGAAGTGACCCCTGAGCTCAGTGCCAGAAATAAGACCTGAGCACCACTGGGTGTGGCTGTAAAACCTATATATAAATATATATGAAACAGGATACTAGTAGTAGCTTATCTGAATTCACACATTCTACATATCAGATTATATCTTTGGCCCCTGTCCACATTTTCAACCTTAGTGCTCCTGGATTTGGAGCTAGGAGAGGGCAAGAGTTTAGGCTGCAACATCATGGGATTTTTGGCAACATTTCTGGCTTCTTCCCACTGGATCCCTATTTTTAACACAAAACCTACCACAGAGTCTGAACACATATATTGGAAAGGCATTGGATGACTAAATGATACAGGAACGCCATGCAAAAGTGACATAGGGACCCCCCAACTCTAGTTCCCATAGAAAAGATACAATTTTTCTATTCTATATACTAGGGATCCATCAGTAAGTTTTGTTTGATTGTTGGGTTATAACTGTTTCAAGAAAACAGTCTTAAGAATACTTAGGAGCTAAGTTTGGTTGAATACATACTCATTCATTTATCAATGCTACCTTTTTTAACACACTTTTGTTCATTTTTATTTGGTTCTTAAGTGGCAGAAGATTTTTTAAAATGTCTTATAGTAAACACATTTGAAAAATGAATAAAAAGTCATACTTAACACATTTATTTTAGAATTTCCAAAGTATAATATTACAAAGTCAATCCACAAAAATGAAATAAATTCAATACATAAAGCCACTTGAAATCAGAAATTAAGCATGAGAACTAGTTTTCTATGAGACTCAGCTAATTTACTTCCATAATTTTCTTTTTTTCTTCTTTGGTTTCACAACGTTCTGCAGACCTTGAATCACCCAAATAAGTGGTTGCAAATGGTAATATTTATTAAGAGCTCATCTGATATCTCAGAATACTTATAAATATCTATAAAAGCATGATAGCATGATACTAGAAAATGAGTTTCCGTGTTGAAAGCTATAAATCGTTCACAACTGATTGCATTACTGCATTCTTAATGACAAGATATGAAGCCTTCAAGGACTCAAAAGAAAAAAAATTAAGCAGAATGTCTTAATAGAATAAAGAGTGGTAAACTAAAATTGGACTTCCAGCATGAAAGAGAATTATTGTTTGGATTGAGGCTTCAGAGAGCTCAGGACAGAATATGTTGACTGGAATCAAAGAAAGTATTTGGAATTCTAACTCATTAGCTATTACATTTATTACATATGATATATATGTATGTATATATACATACACAATGGAATATTGCTCAGTGAAAATAATTGAAGAAATCAATTTATCTTCTGCTACTTGTGTGGAATTGGAGGTTATCTTGTTAAGAACATAGGAAGTTGAAGGATAGACACAGAATGATTTCTCTCATATATGTGGGATATAAAGAAACATAGTAAGTGGAAGACAAATGGCCAAAGGCAACATAAAGAGAAAGTTGATCTACAGAAATAAACGTACCTGGTGTGGGGGAACCTTGGAACACTGGTAGAGGGAAGTAGACACTTTGGTGGTAGTTTAGTGTTGGAACAATGGATGCATGAAACTATTATTAATGATATTATAAATCATAGATACCTTAGTAAAAATTGAGGATAAAGTATTAAATGCTATTTTGATATATAACATTGTTCTAGTTTATCTGTTTTATATGCTAAATGGTATATTGTCAACTGATGGAAACAAATAGTAAAACCCCATAATTATATGTAAAAAAGAAATATATGTGTGTATATCTGTGTGTATGGGCATATAAGTATAGATTTGGTGAGCAGATTGCAATGCATGAGTATGTATTGTTATATATAAAAACATAACCACTATTTATCCCTTAGGCCCTATATTGGTGCTACTTAATGCATCCCACATTCTTCTGCAGACAAATATCCATGGAATCAATTATATTGGAAAGGATAAATATTTAGATCTTCAAGTTGACTAGAGTGAGTACCTCCTTTATTCTAAATTTTATGATTTGTTTTCCATTAAATGTGCATATTGAATATAATCCTAAAGATTATATCTAAGACAAGATTTTTCACTTATTCACTTTTTCTTCCCTGTCTCACAGAATGGGTTGAGATTTACTTTTATAAGCAATTATGAGTTTCACACATTATGCTTATAAAATAATGGAATATACATCTTAAACTGGTTTATATACTGATCAATGAATGGAGAACATATAATTTTATCAGTTGACTATGACAGCTGTTGAGTACATTTCATTTCCACTCATCCTCTAAGTAATAAAAAATAATGAATACATCACTATACTTTACTGTCTTATGTAAATGTTCCATGCAGTTAAAGAGTTATAAAGTCAAAATAAAATGTTAATGGCAGAGAAAGAAATGGTACGGCATTAGAAGCAGAAGAGGGTTTGTTTTCTAGTCTGCTATAAATAAGATTATTTTTAAAGCTTAAATGATAGCCTAACTGTGTTGATGCATGAACAAATCTAGGAATAGGAAAACCATAGTCCATTGACTCAGCCTGGTCCCTGACGGTTTTGTAAATAAAGTTTTATTGAAGCACAATCAAATCATCTTTTTATATATTTGATGTAACTACTCTTGTGCTATAATGGCAGAACAGAGTAAATATAACAGAAATTGTGAGTCTGCAAGGCCTAAAATATTGATTCTCTAAACCTTTACTGAGAGTTTGTATACGCAGGAATAAATCTATTCTCTACTTTCAAGAGAGTATAAAGCAAGTACCTTAGGCAACTCCGTGGTTCCCAAATCTCCCCAATGTTACCCACCATTAAGTAGTAGTGTTAGGGGGCCAGGAAAATAGTATATGGGGCAAGGTGCTTGCCTTGCATGTGAATAACCAGGGTTCCATCCCTTTTCCACACATGGTCCCCCAAAACCACCAGGAGTGATCCCTGCACACAGAAGCAGGAGTAAGCCCTGACCTGAGGACAGCCAGGGTGCGGCCCCAAAACAATACAAACAAAAAGTGGTGTGTTAGGCAGTCAATACTCTTCTATCATCCTTCCGCCTATTCCCCTCGAACACAGAAAAACCATCTTCCAAAATCTGGAGCAAGGTAGTCTGCCTCCAAAACCCTTACTTCGCTTAACAACTGTTGCCTCTAGCTGCTCATTCCTGCTGCACGTTTCACTGAGGCTGCCAGAACTAAGTCTACTGAGCCCTGGGCCAAGGTTGCTGTTACCGGATGCCAAACACACTAATGTCTGTGTCAGTGGTGCCAATGTCTGATGTTGGGAACATGGTAGATAACTCTACTGATGAGACTTCTGCATGTCGCTGCCAAATTGCTGTCACTGCTCATCACATAATGAATATTGTCGTTGGACTGCTACGTGCACCACGCCCTGGCCCTTGTCATCTGTGCAAGTTTTAGCAGACTGGAAAGTTCAGGCAGAGAGTGTTTCAGTTTACTTTAAAGCCTATTAATATAGGACACACAGAGTTCAGGAGGAGGAAAAAGTAGCAGACCTCTCTTCCTCCACAGAATGATGTTTTGACATAGGACCAAATTTCCCTCTCATTCTTTCTTCCTCAGTAACTTACTCATGAAGTGCTTGAGACCATTACATAAATAAATGTCAAGATCTCCTTCCATCTTCTGACTCACAGCACCTAGACTTCTCCAGGCTTAGGGATTTTCTGGGAAAATTGTAAGTCAGCACTTATGTTTCTGGTGGTCACCAACCTTTTTA